>JBBPBX010007855.1:8927-52209 GCA_038048925.1 Garcialebias charrua | reverse complement strand
TCGGGTGATACCCTTAGGCCTGCTGTCTCTTTGCCCCTTGCAGAGGTGGCTCAACAGTTTTTGCCTGGATGCCAGGCTACACAGGCATCGTAAACTCATAGTCACATCATGGCCATGTCTTCATGCCCTGACTCCATGGAGGGATGAAGATTATTTGTCCAGGGGTGTCCCCATGGGGGTGGTACTGTGTCGCAGGGAAGTAGTCACAACAGATGCCAGCTCCATAGGATAGGGCATGGTATTGCAACACAGAGCGGTTCGGGGCCATTGGGGCCAAAGGGACCGTTCCAGACATATAAATGTACTAGAGCTACATGCAATGCAATTGGCACTCAGGCACTTCCTGTCCCACCTGGAAGGTAGGCATGTCCTCGTTTGGTCAGACGGTACCTCTGCTGTCTACCACATCAACCACCAAGGGGGCACCAGGTCAGCACAGCTTCTTAGCGTGTCCAGGTTGCTCCTGGAATGGGTCTCCCCTTCTCTGTCCACCCTGTGGGCAACATACTTACCAGGGCGACACAATAAGGTTGCAGATTTTCTCTTCCGCCAAAGATTTGCTCTGGGAGAGTGGTCCTTCCACAGTGACATAGTGCGGATGATCTGGGACTGTTTTGGTCAAGCAGAGGTGGACCTGTTTGTGACAGAGGAGTTAACACTAGGAATACCAAACACATGTACTTGTACATATTTTACATATAGCTCCCATGGGAGACTGTAAAATGACAGATTGAGGAATTTGCATTCCATTAGGTTTGTGTGACCCCCTGGGGCTGAAGTCTTTTGTGTGCTCAAAACATCCCCCCAGTAGCCAAAACAAAACACCTCCCCATATTCCAACAACAACATTCCTTCTGCAGGTTCAAAGTGCAGCTTTTTACAACACAGACCAAACTTTTGGAGATGTTGATGACTCTTTGCAAATGTCAACGCTAGAAACTTCAGTTTATTTTATAGATATACGTTTTATACTTTTTATACTACTATGCAAAAACTCAAGACAGTATTACACTTTTATTATTTCATTTTATGCTTATGTTCATTGGGTGTTTGGTGTTTTAGTGGTGTTTGGTGTTTCAGTGTTGGTGTAAATTTTCATACTTTTATACTATTATGAAAAAACTCAGGACAGTGTTACACTTTTTTACTATTTTACTATTTTATGTTATGTTTATTAAATGTTTTAGTGTTTAGTGTTTAGATGGTTACTGTTGCACCGAGGGACTGAGAGAAACGCAATTTCGGTCCTGTGTATGTCCTGTACATACAGGTAGTCCCCGATTTACGAGCGAGATCCGTTACAACGAGGCGCTCGTAAACTGGAAATCTCGTAATTTGGAACGGCCGCCACGCTTCTCGTAAGTCCGGAATTTCGCTCGTAAATTGGAACGGTTTTGCTAGCGCGACTACGAACACTCGTTTTTCATCGAAAAACTGCTTATGAGTGCATAAAAATGATCGGAAACGTGTGTCCACATGTTTAGCTAACGAACTGTGGTGAAAAAACACAGGAAAACTCAGTATTTTTTGCGTTTTTTCCAATAATTCGCCAGCTCGTAAGTCCGGAACCTCGTAGATCAGAGCGCTCGTAAATGGGGACTACCTGTATTGTAGTTCTGACAATAAAGTTGACTTTGACTTTGACTGCCTCTAAGCGAGCAGGTCCCCGGTTCAAATCCCGGTCCGGGGGCCTTTCTGGGTGGAGTTTGCATGTTCTCTCCGTGCATGCGTGGGTTTTCTCCGGGTGCTCCGGTTTCCTCCCACAGTCCAAAAACATGCATGTTAGGCTGATTGGCAACTCTAAAATTGACCCTGGGTGTGAGTGAGACAGGTCCCTCTTGTAAATGAGTCCCCGTGGCTCAACGAGTCCAGCCTGTATAAATAAAGGTTGAATGAATGAATGAACAAACTGATATGGAGAGAACACAAATTCTGTAAGAATAAAAATACTAAATCTATTACAGTACTGTACAAAGTCAGAGACCCATTGAATGATAAAGCTCTGTATTTGTTGTATAACACAATCATTTTTCCACACTCAAAAGTATGAATGTTTACATGAAAACTGGAGTGAAACAACTTTATTCAATTTTATTTCACTCAGCATGTAGCTTGCAGATAGGCAGATAGGCAGCCATGGCATAGTGGTAATGGCACTCGTCCACCGATCGGAAGGTTGGAGGTTCGAATCCCGTTTCCCCACACCATGTGTCGTTGTGTCCCTGGGCAAGACACTTAACCCCGAGTTTCTCCCGGTAGGACTGGATGGCGCCTTGCATGGCAGTCTGCCGCTACCGGTGTATGAATGTGTGTATGAATGGTTGGATGGTTGGTATTGTAAAGCGCTTTGGGGCCCCTCATAGGGGGCTGGAAAGCGCTATATAAATAAGCTCCATTTACCATTTGTCCTTCGTCCAGGAAGGACAAAGATGCCTTCCTGACAAAACCGCCGTTCACATAAAGCGCATGTGTCTCCGCGGAGAAACTTATGAACTGACACGGTCCATAGCAGGGTTTCCAGGCCGAAGGCCTGTAAGTCGATGTCCTCGTAAGTCGGGGACCACCTGTACAATCCCGCCGCCTTCAGATAAAAGTGACCAATGCAATCCCGCCTTGACCGTGGAATACTGTAGGTGATATTTAGTATTTTTATTCTTACAGAATTTGTGTTCTCTCCATATCAGTTTGTTCATTCATTCATTCAACCTTTATTTATACAGGCTGGACTCGTTGAGCCACGGGGACTCATTTACAAGAGGGACCTGTCTCACTCACACCTAGGGTCAATTTAGAGTTAACAATCAGCCTAACATGCATGTTTTTGGACTGTGGGAGGAAACCGGAGCACCCGGAGAAAACCCACGCATGCACGGAGAGAACATGCAAACTCCACCCAGAAAGGCCCCCGGACCAGGATTTGAACCGGGGACCTGCTCGCTTAGAGGCAGTCAAAGTCAACTTTATTGTCAGAACTACAATATGTACAGGACATACACAGGACCGAAATTGCGTTTCTCTCAGTCCCTCGGTGCAACAGTAACCATCTAAACACTAAACACTAAAACATTTAATAAACATAAGCATAAAATAGTAAAATAGTAAAAAAGTGTAACACTGTCCTGAGTTTTTTCATAATAGTATAAAAGTATGAAAATTTACACCAACACTGAAACACCAAACACCCAATGAACATAAGCATAAAATGAAATAATAAAAGTGTAATACTGTCCTGAGTTTTTGCATAGTAGTATAAAAAGTATAAAACGTATATCTATAAAATAAACTGAAGTTTCTAGCATTGACATTTGCAAAGAGTCATCAACATCTCCAAAAGTTTGGTCTGTGTTGTAAAAAGCTGCACTTTCAACCTGCAAAAGGAATGTTGTTGTTGGAATATGGGGGAGGTGTTTTGTTTTGGCTACTGGGGGGATGTTTTGAGCACACAAAAGACTTCAGCCCCAGGGGGTCACACAAACCTAATTGAATGCAAATCCATCAATCTGTAATTTGACAGGCTCTGGTAAGTGTAGTACTCATCTGAATATTCTGGTATTCCTAGTGTTAATCCAGTGTCCCCTATGGTACTCCCTTACGGGGGCATCTGGTGCACTGGGCCAGGACGTGCTGGTTCATCCTTGGCCAAGGGTCCTTCTATATGCCTTTCTACCCCTTTCTCTGATCTGGCCAACCCTTCACAGAGTCCTAGAGAAGGGCTATTGCTACTGGTGGCCCCATATTGTCCAGCATGACCATAGTTCCTACTATTATGAGTTTATGTCAGGACGTCCCATGGCTTCTTCCGACCAGGAGGGGCTTGTTGTCTCAGCTGGGGTGGGGGTTTGCTATGGTACCGCAATCCTCAATGTCTTCAGCTGTGGGTGCTGCCGCTGTAAGGCCAGGACAGCAGCTGACTGGAGTTTCAAGCCCTGTCTAACACACTATCTTGAGTGCTAGGGCACCTTCTACTCATCAGCAGTACAAAAACAGGTGGCATCTGTTTTCCCAATGGTGTTGTGATCACAATGAGGACCCAGTCTCCTGTGCGGTACCCACCATTCTGGAATTTCTCCAGTCTCCCTTTGGTAAAGGTCCCTCTCCTTCGATGTTCAAGGTCTACATAGCGGCAATATCATCTAATCATACCGGCATTAATGGCCATATGGTGGGAAGCCATAATCTAGTCTCTCTCTTTCTATGTGGTGCCCGTAGGTTGCACCCGTCGACAGCTGCATGAGCACCAAGTTGAGACCTGCCCTTGGTTCTCGGTGCTCTGTGCCACCCTCCATATGAGCCTTTGATGCAGGCGGACCTCAAGTGGCTTTCATCTAAGATGGCTTTTCTGCTGCCTATTGTCTTAGCAAAGAGGGTCGGCAAGTTGCATGTTCTTTCAGCCAGCCCCTCATGTCTCAGGTGGGGCCCTGAGGGCTCTGATGTTACCTTGTGGCCAAACATTGCTTTGGGACCAAAGGTCTTATCTCACTCTCACTGTAACCAACCGTTAAGGCTTGCACGTTTTTAGCCTATGCCAACGAAGGGTCTGGATTATTGTGCCTAGTGAGCGCATTGGACAAATATGTTGCAGCTACTACCGCTTTACAATACTCAGACCAGCTGTTTGTGTGTTACAGGGGCCCTAGACTGGGCTATCCTCTTTACAAGCAGCGCCTCTCCAACTGGATCATGGATGTCATCTGCCACGTCTACGCAGCAGGACACTGTCCTCTACCAGTCGATGTGAAGGCACACTCTAGCAGGAGCGTCTCCGCTTCCTGGGCTGCTCTGAGAGGGGTTCCATTGGAAGCAATATGTGCTGCCGTATCATGGGCTTCCCCAAGCACGTTCACCAGATTCTACAGAGTTAACGTGGCCACCCATCACCCCCCTGGCCCAGATTCTTCTGCAAGGGTCCTCTGGACCTTCTCAGTGAGGTATGTGCTCAGGATTCCTTGTGACATCGTTGATATTAGTCATTCAGTGCTTTCAGCACCGTCTTCTGGCAATCAGTAGGGATGAAATAGAACAAAAGTAACGTATGTAACTACGGTTCTATGAATCCCGGATGACCGCCAGAGCTTCTCTGTCACTCGGAATCCTTGCTAACGCGAGAAGATTCTGTAGGAACAGAACGATGGATGGCGCTAGGTAGGGACGTGTAGAGCCCACTAAAGGGGCAGGTGCTCAGAAAAAAAGGGGCACATCTAACCACATTTTAGGACAGAATATTAACAAAGTCACATAGCTTTCAGAGTTTAATAAACAACGATAAATTACAAAATTGAAAAACAAGGGCACAGTGCAACTTTTTAGTGTACTGTAATCTATAAAATTATGAAAATGGGACCTCTGCTATGGAGTTCAATTTGTTTCACAATTATTCTATAAAAAACTAACCTCAATTACATAAAATAAAATTGTGATCAAGACATTTTGAATTGTAATTTTTTTTAACAAATAAAAGTTTTGCTTAAAAAAACTTTTTAAAATTAAAATCACAAATTTTTGTGTCATGAAGTGAAATAATTATTTGCGCATGTCAGAAATCTTTGCTTGCTATTCTAAGTTTTTGTTTGTCATTCAAAGTTTTGCTTGCGATTCTCACATGACGTCGTGGGCAGAGCCTAAAATAGACAACAAAAAAAGATTTCTGATGTGTGCAAATAAAAGTTTATGTTTTGCAAATAACTTTTTAAGTTCACGAGAGAAAAATTAGTTATTTAATTAAAAAAAAATTGTTTTTATTTAAAAAAAAAGAAGAAATTGTTACAATTCCAAAAGTTTTGATTACAATTTTATTTTACTTAACTGAGGTTAGTTTTTTTTTCATTGAATAATTGTGAAACAAATTTAACTCCATACTCTGCGAACCAGACCCTAAACTTACTTAAAGTCTGGATAGAGTTTTTTCCCCTTCATTTGTACGCTTTTATTGGACAGGAGCAACTTGATTGGTTATTACATACATTATATCTATTATGGTAGTTCAGGGTGAGTTATTTTTAATTCTAAATGAATATTCTTGTTGGACTTTTATTTAAGTGCTATTCTCCTTCAAGATACATTTACCTAACGCTAGAATAAATGCAATGTACATTATGCAGCAAAGGAAGTTAGAAGATCGGACATATATCCATTATGGAGAGATGATAGGTTTTGGACGGGCAATGTGCTCCCTATTGCATAAGCCAGGGATGTCAAAGTCAAATACATGGAGGGCCAAAAAAACAAATTTGCTACAAGCCAAGGGACGGACTGGTTCAATGTTTATTATAAGGGGGTGATATAAGAATTTTTTCTTCTTTCTGCACTCTTTTCATTCAATGTTTTCTTTTTGATTAATTTGTTTTATTTGATCTCTTTTAAATGAATGAATCTTCTTCTTCTTCTTTCTGCTTTTCCCTTTTGAGGGGTCGCCACAGTGAGTCATCCTCCTCCACCTCACTCTGTCCTCTGTCCTCACTCCAACTACCTTCATGTCCTCTCTAACTGCATCCATATATCTCCTCTTTGTCTTTTTCCTGGCAGCTGCATTTCTAACATCCTTCTACCAATATACCCACTGTCCCTCCTCTGGACATGTCCAAACCATCTCAGTCTGGCCTCCCTAACTTTATCTCCCAGTTGTTCAACATGTGCTGTACCTCTGATTATCTCATTCCTGATCTTATCCATCCTTGTCACTCCTAAGGAGAACCTCAGCATCTTCATTTCTGCCACTTCCAGTTCTTTCTCCTGTCTTTTTGTCAATGACACCTTCTCCAGACCATACAATATAGCTGTCTTGTAAACTTTTCCTTTGACCTTTGCTGACACCTTTTTGTCACAAATCACTCCTGAAACTTTTTTCCATCCACTCCATCCTGCCTGGACTCTCTTCTTCACCTCTTTACCACATTTCCCATTTTCCTGGACAGTGGAACCCAAGTACTTGAAGTCCTGCATCTTTGTGACCTCTGCTCCTTGTAGCCTCACTGTTCCACTGGCCTCCCTCTCATTCACACACATGTACTCTGTCTTAGTACTTCTTTTAAATGAATGAATAAATGGATTAAATAAAATATTAAATAGCTTTACATCTGCTAAGTTCTTGGCATAAATCAACACAGACATGTTCCCGATTTTAGTACTGTATTTTACATTGTTTTATAATGTAGCTGTTTATGTTTTTTTAACACAGTTTTCTTGTGATTTTTAATTAATATGCTTTTTTATGATTGTTGGCTGCAAGTATCAAGCTGCAAAATCCTTCATTTTCTACAGCTGATAGCTGTTGGTCATTAATTATGATGAAGTTTAACAACTTATCGGTGAACATTTGAGCTCCGTGGCTTCAGCAGTGTGTTTTTATTTTTCAATCCGGGGCGGGCGTTCTGATTTTGGTCAGCCGCTCTCAGCCTGTCCCTCCTACGAGACGGTCAGACAGCGGGTCGGACTGGATGCAGCTGGCCGCGGTCGGTCTCCCTGTTTCGGTTCAGCGAGAGTGGCGTCCCGCTGAAGCCCCGGAGCACAAATGTCCAATATAAAACTAACTTGACCGTGGTTTAATGTGGCGCTATGGCTCTACAGACATTGCACGTTGCTGTCTTGCTGTGTTTAGTGTAAAATACTTCCACACAGCGGACATGTTACGATGAAAAGTTGGCTAGCTGTTAACTAAAGTGCTACTCACTCAATCCACATGCTGTAGCTGGCTGTAAACTGAAAGGGATTTCCTGAATGTGAGGCAGGTCTTGATGTCTATGCGCAGCATTATTACTCTAGGTTCATGAGACACGACTCCGGATCAGATTGGCCCACCCCTACTACTACTGTTGCATTGTGGGGAATGTAGTGTTAGTACGTGACCGGAGGGCTTATTATGTTGTTTTTCTGAGTAAATACAAAAATAATAATAATAAAATAAAATAAATAATTTTAGTACATGTTATTATGTGTCAGAGGAGGGCTTAGAATAGGAAATTAAAAAATATATATATATTTTTTTACCAAAAGGGCACTTGGGGGCAAGGAGAAAAAGGGGCAGGTGCTCAAGCCCCCATAGCCCCCCCCCTCTGCACNCCACTGCACGTCCCTGGCGCTAGGCTATATAGCTGCTTGATTGCTCATCCGTGTCACGTGTGACATTGTTGATATAAATTTTTCTGTTGCTGCTCCAAAACTGTGGAACAATCTCCCTCTTCCCATCAGACAAGCTCCTTCACTGTCCAGTTTTAAAACTCTTTTAAAAACACACTTTTACTCACTGGCTTTTAGCACAGACTGAATTTGTTCTGCACTGTTTTTATTGTTTTTATTGATCTTAATGTTTAAACAACTGTTTTATTTTTAGTGTTTAAATGTTCTTGATTTTATGTACAGCACTTTGTTGCAGCTGTGGTTGTTTTAAAGGGCTCTATAAATAAAGTATTATTATTATTATTATTATTATTATTATTATTATTATTATTACTTGAACAGTGCATGCACGAAGGGAACATTCAGTCCTTTCAGCACCGCCCTCTGGCAGTCATCTGGTATTCATAGAACCATAGTTACTGTACATGCATAACTTTTGTTTCCTTTTGGTTGTTTTTATGGTTACTTATGTTTGGCATTGTTTTTTTACAATTAGTTATTTGTGCAGTACTTTGGCCAACTACAGTTAATTTTTGTATTTAATTTTTTTTTTATACGCTATGCAAATAAATCTGATTTGATTTTGTTAGGTTCAGCTGTCTCGATCCATCTTCTCATTAGTCCCAGTACTTTCATTCCCTCAATCTCTGTTCTCTGATCAGTCAAACTTTGTGGGAGCTTTGACCACATCTGGTTCTCTTTGAGACCTCCAGTATAATTGTTTTTTGCTGCCTTATCTGCTTTTTAAATAATAATAAAAAAGTTTTGTTTTCTGTCGTGGTGAAGAGAGAGCTGAGTCAAAAGGCAAAGCTCTCAATCTTTACCGATCGATCTATGTTCCCACCCTCATCTATGGTCATGAGCTTTGGGTTGTGACCGAAAGAACGAGATCTCGGATACAAGCGGCTGAAATGAGTTTTCTCCGCAGGGTGTCTGGACTCTCCCTTAGAGATAGGGTGAGAAGCTCAGTCATCCGGGAGGGACTCGGAGTAGAGCCGCTGCTTCTCCACATCGAGAGGAGCCAGTTGAGGTGGCTCGGGCATCTGGTTAGGATGCCTCCTGGACGCCTCCCTGGTGAGGTGTTCCGGGCATGTCCCACCGGGAGGAGACCCAGAGGAAGACCCAGGACACGCTGGAGGGACTATGTTTCTCGGCTGGCCTGGGAACGCCTTGGGATTCCCCCAGAGGAGCTGCTCCAAGTGGCTGGGGAGAGGGAAGTCTGGGCCTCCCTACTTACGCCAAAAATACACTACATGCGTTCCGGCTCCGCCCCGCTCCGGTCTGACCTCCGCAGCAAATACGCACCCATTATAATCAATGAGAGAATTTACACTGGCTCCGCACGGCGGCAGCGAGCTGCGCCGAGCGGACGGCAGTCCGTCAAAATTAGAAATTTTTCTATTTCTGCCGGACGCCGGAGATGTGCCGGAGTCAACTTTTGAAGATTACGTCGCACCAACAGGAAAAGGAACGAGCACAACTTCCGTATTTACAAAATAAAATCACCACGGGCGGACTAATCCTAGCTCTATACGGATTTATTTGTACAAAAATGCTGTCAAACTATCATTTATGACTACGCCTACAAACGCAATACAAGAAATAAATAAATAAATAAAGTATTTTATTCTGAAATGTAATACATCACTTCCTGTTGCTCAAACCATGTCCTGTCGCTCATTTACGAGAGAAGATCAAGGCAGCAGTCTCTACTGTTGTTCTCCTTCTTCCACCGAATGAATTGTTTTGTTCTGACTTACTTATTTATCACTTGATTTATCGCGCGATCTCGCAATTCCCGCGCATGCGTCTCGGAGCGGCGCATCCATGCGGACCTGAGCGGAGCGGAGGAAGTGGAAATTGGACTCGCTCAGCTGCGACCTGCGGAGCGGGGCGGAGCCGGACCGCATGTAGTGTATTTTTGGCGTTAGGCTGCTACCCCCGCGACCCGACCCCAGATAAGCGGAAGACAATGGATGGATGGAAGTTTTGTTTTTTGTTTTTTAACAAGCTTCTCTTTTGCCTGCATTTTGGTCCAAGCCTCCCAAAAACCATGACATTTTAACATTTTGGGTAGAATAGGTGTCTAATGTCTATAAAATTACTTTGTAGAAAAATATATAGTTTAGGCCCTAAAACCTTGTATTTGATTTTTTTTAAATTAAAATTGCAAGATAAAATAGTTGACCTTTATCTGATAAATTATTGACTCTAATTCTCACTCTTCAATAAGCCAAATTTAATTCAAAAATGTTCAACGTTTAAAGAGGTTTTGGATCAGAAAAACAAAATTCCCTATTTTAATTTGCAGCTTTTGTTATTCAAACTGATCTTTATTCACTTGTTAGAATCAGTCTCACCTCTTTCTGTCTCAATTTCAGTTTCATTACTCTGTACTGGTCTGTAACAGGTCCGTACCCACTGACTGCTAGAAACTAACTACCTCAAGAGCCACTGACCTGTTCCATCTGTTTTGTGTGTGTGCCCATATTTTTGTCAGGGAAGCATACTTTTAACAAAAGGTTCTATTACTTTTAAATAAAACAAATGACATGTCACAACACAGTTTTTTGGTTTTTATTTACACAAGGCCATAATTAGAGTAACAGAAATGCAAAATGTTATTTAAATTGTAAAGGCATATACAAATAGCAAAAATGAAAGAGCAGACAAAATGTCGCAAAACTTAATAAATGGATTAGACAGTTCAGATCTGTTAAAGTAGAGTTCTGTGGAAAGGTTAAAAGCAGTTGCTCTTTAAATGACCCCAGTCTGGAGAAATGGTTAAAATCTGACCTGACTGATGAGCTAATGGATAGTCTGAGCAGGGCCAAAACAAATATAAATTACTGGCACCTTAACTCCAATCTCAAAACCTTTGAAATTGCTCATTAGTCTCATTGGTGATATTTTATACATGCATGCTCCTCTTAAATGTCTTTATTTGCTGGATACTGTTTTTTGTTGGAGTTTTAAGATTTATAACAGGTTTAAAAGGTTTTGCACATCATTGCACTAACAGTGTTGGATGGACGTCCTTAGCCACTCGCAGACTCCGCCATTGGCATATTTTTATTTATAAGGCCATACTAGGACTTCTTCCGTCATATTTGTTGGCCTTTGTAAAGAGAAAGTCCACAGGAGGATACTCTCTTCATTATGATAACTTATTTTTACTTACAGTGCCAAAAGTCTGAACTGAACTTGCAAATAAATATTTTCAGGTTTCTGCTCCAGCTTCTTGGAACCAGTTGCAGAAATACATGAACCTAAAGGAGCTGTTGTCACTAAATTTTCATTCATTCATTCAACCTTTATTTATACAGGCTAGCCTCGTTGAGCCATGGGGACTCATTTACAAGAGGGACCTGTCTCACCCAGGGTCAATTTAGAGTTACCAATCAGAATAAAGGCATGTTTTTGGACTGTGGGAGGAAACCGGAGCACCTGGAGAAAACCCACGCATGCACGGAGAGAACATGCAAACTCCACCCAGAAAGGCCCCCGGACCAGGATTTGAACTGGGGACATGCTCGCTGAGAGGCAGCAGCTCTACCAGTTGTGCCACCGTGCTGCCAAATGTTTTTAAGGTTGTTCTTACTGATTTGGAGAAGGAACCATTTGTCTGTAAAATGCTGGTGAAGATTCTCAGTCATCTAGGACATGATAAATTCAAAAACATTCAATGCAAAAACAACTGGAATTTATTTGTAACAGAAGACTTTGTTCTTCATCCAAGGAGCTTTCGCAATTTAAAGGGCAGTGAGTGTGGGGTTCAGGTTTTAAAGGTTGAGATAAGTTACACATATATATATATACACAGGTGGTCCCCGACTTACGACGACATCGACTTACGAAGTTCCGACTTTACGAAGTTATCATAATTAATAAAAATATGAAATAATTTTTTTTTCTTGTGTGTTTAAATGTTCTTGATTAGCACTTTGTTGCAGCTGTGGTTGTTTTAAATGGCTTTATAAATAAAGTATTATTATTATTATTACATATTATTATTATTTTGAAGCCGATTACGCAGTTTCCGGCAGTGTTCGGCGGTGTTCGGCTGTTTAGCCAGTTAGCTCTGGCCTCAAGTGCCGGGTTCGGATGGACAGTGTCCGTTTAGAGGTTCCTGCGCTCGGATACATGAGCAGGAGCTGAACGGTGGTTTTGTGGAGTGACGGATGGACGAAGGAAAATGATGCTGTGAAGCAGCAGACAGCGTGCTGGGCTGGAGAAGCAACAGATAACATGCTAACAAGCCTAGCTGTAGGATGGATGCTATCGCTCTCACCGGGGACACGGAGCCTCCATGTCCGCCTGGCAGCCTGAGAGGTTGTCTGGACACCGAGCTAACATGCGAAAACATGGAAAAACAGCTGCGGCAGCCTTGGATGGGCTAACATGCTAACGGGTGCTGCTAATGGCGGGGCCTAACATGCTAACGCGGAGCAGCTTGTTTTGGATAGACGCCGCGGAGAAACGGCTTTCAGTAAGTTATTAACTCTTTTTCTGGCTCCAAATGTATGAAGTTAACAAGCTAACAGTCCTTCCTGTAAACAGTTTGGACCGCGTGGAGCAGCATGAAGCTGCGGAGCTCGGATATGCAAGAGCTAACATGAAAACAGACGAGACAAGCTTGATCAGCTCAAAGTAAGAAATTAAACGTTTATTTTTAGCCCTGGACTTATGTGTTTTGTGATAATTATGTAGCTGTGTTAGGATAGGCGAAATGCTTGGTAACTTGGTAACTGTTCAATCACCCAAGTACAATAAGGATTTTATAAAGTGACTTTTCAGAATTCCTGGCCGACATTTTGCCCAAATATGACTTTGTTCTAGTACTTGGAGATTTCAATTTTCGCGTAGACTGTCCTGAAGAGCCCATCTCTAGGAGCTTTTTAAATATTATTGACTCTTTTAATTTTGTGCAGTCCGTGTCCGCTTCTACACATATTCTCGGGCACACACTGGACTTGGTCTTGTCTCACGGTCTGGAGGTCTCCAATTTGGACATATGCGACGCTGTGTTTTCGGATCATAAGCCGATTATTTTTGACATTCCAACACACTGTCCAGTTCAAGTGCGCGCGCCTCCTCAGCGTTGTCGCATGTTCAACTCCTCCTCTCCAGCCCTGTTCTCCTCCACGTTTCTTGGTCTCTGCGAGGAGAACTCTGAAGACTCTCTTAGTTTAAATATTGATGAACTGGTTTCCAGCTTCCACTCTGTTTGTTCACAAACACTGGACACGATCGCTCCTTTGAAGAGCCGGCGCACCAGACCTGCTCCCGAGCCCTGGCTGAGTGACGTCACGCGCGCAACCAGGCGCGAGTGCAGAAAAGCAGAGCGCAGGTGGAAAAAAAACAAATTGCATGTTTCATTTGATATTTTCAAAGAGAGCCATGTTACATTATCAAAACACTGTAAAAGCTGAGAAGAACAAATATCTCTCAGGCATTATTTCATCTAACTGTAACAACCCCAGAGTTCTGTTCAAAACCATAGACCTTGTTCTCAACGCTCCTAAATCTGTTGATTTTGACGCCTCTAGTGAAGTCTGTGAAAGTTTCCTTCACTTCTTCAATGATAAGATTGTGTCAACCAGAGCTTGTATTTCTCAGCCTTCTTATGACCCCTCCATTCCTCTACACTGCTCATCTGTCTTTGATCAGTTTGAGCCTGTGTCCTTCTCTTCTCTAGAGGACACAGTTGGTCATATGAGGCCCTCTGGTTCCCCCGCAGACTCCATCCCACCTCGTTTGTTTAAGGAGGTATTTTATACAATAGGACCAAGTGTACTCCAGATTATTAATACCAGTCTTTCCTCTGGTATGGTACCAGAGATTTTTAAACATGCATTTGTACGCCCTCTACTTAAAAAAACAGGCCTTGACCCCTCTGTCTGCTCCAACTTCAGGCCCATCTCTAATCTTCCTTTTATTTCTAAACTGTTAGAGAAGGTTGTTTACATCCAGCTGGTACCATTCTCAGAGGACAATGGTATCACTGAGCCGTTCCAGTCTGGATTTAAAGCCCGCCTCAGTACAGAGAGTGCACTCCTGAGGGTTTCAAATGACATTTTTCTTTTAACAGATTCAGGAAAGTTTGTTGTTTTATTGCTTTTAGACTTGTCTGCTGCATTTGACACTGTTGACCACAGGGTTTTAATCTCTCGTCTTGAGCACTGTGTGGGCATCAGGGGTGTCGCCCTCAATTGGTTTAGGTCCTATTTGGCCAATAGGAGCTTTTGTGTAAAAATGGACAATTTTATTTCTTCCACTGCTCCTCTTCCACATGGCGTACCCCAGGGCTCTATCCTTGGCCCTCTTTTATTTGCTCTTTATTTACTCCCCCTCGGCTCAATTTTTAGGAAACATGGGATAGCTTTTCATTTTTATGCTGACGATTGCCAGATCTATCTTCCCCTGGCACAAAACAATACTCTCCAGCAACTCACACACTGCCTTAACGATGTTAAGGCATGGTTTTCTCTAAACTTCCTCAGTCTAAACGAGAACAAGACTGAAGTCATGATGTTTAGACCGAGTTGCTGTCCTTCTTCCAGCATAGACCTTGGCTCACTGTCTTTTTATCTCACGGACTGTGTCACCAATCTGGGGGTGAAGTTTGAGTCTGATTTTAAATTTGATAAACAGATCAGCAGTGTTGTTCAGAAAAGTTTTTATCAGCTTCGACAAATTGCAAAAGTGAAACCAATCTTATCAAGACCTGACTTGGAAAAATTAATCCACGCTTTTATAACATCTCGTCTTGATTACTGTAATGCACTGTATGTAGGCATCAGCCAGACCTCTCTCGCCCGTCTGCAGCTCGTGCAGAATTCTGCTGCTCGCCTCTTAACCCAGACCCGTAGGCGTGAGCATATCACTCCCATCCTGGCGTCCCTTCACTGGCTCCCTGTGCACTACAGAATTCATTTTAAACTTTTGCTATTTGTTTTTAAATGCCTGAACAACCTTGCCCCACCATATCTGTCTGAACTGCTTCAGCCCTACTGCCCTCCCCAATCTCTAAGATCAGCTGATCAGTTGCTGCTGACAGTGCCCAAAACTAGGCTGAAGCTCAGAAGTGACAGAGCATTTTCTGTCGTTGCTCCCAGGCTGTGGAACAACTTACCATTGAATGTCAGACAGGCCTCCTCTCTTCCTGTTTTTAAATCCTTTTAAAAACACACTTTCACTCTTTGGCTTTTAAAACATGATCTTATTTTTATGGCATTTTAATACACCTGCAGAAAGACTGGTACATGTATTTTTTATTTTTTGTATGTTTTTTATTTTTTTTTATCGTTTTAATTGACTTGTCTTTTATGTTATTGTACAGCACTTTGGTTAAGCTTATGGTTTTTGAAATGTGCTTTACAAATAAAGTTGATTGATTGATTGATTGATTGACTGTTCATTACCGTACATGTATGTGTATCAGTGGTGGCTTGTGTGGTATATACAGGTGGTTCTCGACTTACGAATGATACGTAGGAACGGAACTTGTTCGTAAGTCGGGGACCACCTGTATATGTATATACCTATGATTTTGTATTGAAAGTTTTTTGAATTCGTCTGTAAATGTTTTAACTGAGTAATATTTTGATTAATTAATTTATGACTGAGTTAACTTTTCCATTTTTGTTGCGAATGTTCTGTAACTGCTGTGGCCAGTCTTGGCCAAGGATTCTCTTGCAAAAGAGATTTTTAATCACAATGGGATTTTCCTGGTGAAATAAAGGTTAGAAAAATTGGCAAGAAACAACAACATACCACTACCATTTTGCAGTACATGATTATTTACATACATAAAATTTGATGGCCATTCACAAGCACAACATCAGCATTTTGCTGTACTTCTTCTGAAGCCCAGTAAAATTAAGATATCCCCACCAAAACACCCACATAATGCAAAACATTACACATTCCGTTCCTACGTATCATTCGTAAGTCGAGAACCACCTGTATATACCACACAAGCCACCACTGATACACATACATGTACGGTAATGAACAGTCAATCAATCAATCAATCAATCAACTTTATTTGTAAAGCACATTTCAAAAACCATAAGCTTAACCAAAGTGCTGTACAACACATAAAATAGTGTTAACATAAAATTATATGGCAGCAGAAATTCATTTTGGTTCTCCTCAAACTAATCATTAGCTCAATAATTTGGATGGAAATAAATTCTGAATCACCAAATGAAGTGTTTTCAATGAACTCTTCACAGATGGTTGAACAGTTGTAAGCTGTAGCTTCTCTAAATTATACTGTTTCTTTTCAATGAATTAAAAAGGTTTTCCAAACTGTATAACCTTCTGTTCTTTCTTTCTGTCCTCTTGTGTGATCCTTGTGAATTTCAAACATACAGTTGTCCAACTTCCACTAAAAAAATTGCTCTAGAGTCTGTAATTCTTGTAAATTACAGACCTATTTAAAAACTATATATTTCGTCTAAAATTTTTGTCAACATAAAGTACAGCCAATTAATAGTACAGTATTCCCAGGAGAGTGATAAAAGTTTTACAGTCTGGTTTGAAATCCCTTAACATCACTGAATCAGCTCTTTAAAAACAAAATAACACATTTTTAGTTACTGACTCTGGCGGCTGTGTTGCTGTGCTTCTAGAAATACCTGCTGCTCTCGACATGGTGGACCACAAGGTTTTAGACTTTCTTTTGGAGCGTTGGGTGGGCTGTAGGGGTACAAACTGGAGTGGTTCAGATTGTATCTGCCAGCGCAAACTTTTGTGTCAGTCTTGTTCAGGCCTCTCTTAATGAGTCCCGAGGCTCCATGGGACTAAATAAAGTTTGAATGAATGGTCATCATTTGTTCTCCTCAGCTCTTCTCTCATGCGGGATTGCACAAGGCTTAGTTTCAGGTCCCCTCCAATTCTGTTTTTTTTTTTAATTCCTGCTTCTGGTCCATTTTATAAATCATGGAGTTTCTTTTTCGTTGTTATGTGGAGTAATGTAATGGGGCAGATGTGGCTGAGTGGTTAGGGCAGTCATCCTTCAATGGGAGAGTTGGGGGTTCGATTCCACCACCACCACCCAGTCACATGTTGAAATGCCCCTGGGCAAGACATTAAACTCCTCACTGCCTCCAATGTGTGTCCCATCGTGTATCAATGTGATCTGAAAAGCACTGATTACCGTAGTTTCTCTGGAATGATTTGTTCAAATTGTAGTAGCTTTGTAGCAATCTAGTAGAGTGCTATATGAATGTGGTGAATGAGGGCACGCATTGTGTTGCAAAGCACTTTGAGTATCTTGATTGGATAGAAATGAACTTATAATCTTAGTAGTCTTTGTAATAAATTTTGCATAATCTTTGATTAGATAGAAGGGCACTATATAAGTACAGCCCATTTACCATTTCATTTAATGTCAAGTTTATGTCCCCATTAAGAAAAAGGACACATAAAAATAACAACAACAACAAATGACAAAACAAACAAACAAACAAACAAAAAACAACCTACTGTTCAAATGTCTCAAGAACCAAAAGGCTTGGATTTCTATATTTAAATAAGACAGAAATGTGTTTTTTTTGGCTAAAACGAAGGCCCGTAAAACCCCTAGTTTATCTACATTCCTGAGCCAACAAAGACAACCAATGGGCCAAAGTGGATGCTACTCTTAAACTTGATAATCAAATCAAAACAGAAATTAATTCAAGTTTATTTTTAAGTTAAGGCAGATAGCTGAAACAAAACCAATTGTTTCTGGGAAGCACTTTGAGACTATAATCTGCTAATTCTTCACCACTTGGCTGGATTACTGCAATGCACTTTATACAGAGGTCAGTGTCTTCTCTGTTGCTTACCTGCAGAGGATCCAAAATGCTGCCGCCATCTTTTAACTGACACATAGCATTTTTAATGATTAAT
The DNA here is from genome assembly GCA_038048925.1 of Garcialebias charrua. Classification (NCBI taxonomy): domain Eukaryota; kingdom Metazoa; phylum Chordata; class Actinopteri; order Cyprinodontiformes; family Rivulidae; genus Garcialebias; species Garcialebias charrua. The sequence goes on along the minus strand of JBBPBX010007855.1, from coordinate 34,194 downwards.
CAAAACAAACAAACAAAAACACATGAGAATATCTCTCGTTTTTTCTGCATTATCTGCTTGTACATTTTTAGGATTCATTAAAAAAGGGCTTTAAAGCCTAAAATGATCTAGCCCCACCCTATCTCACTGAGCTGCTACACCACTATACCAAATATTTTTCTATTAGGCCAGCATGTTTTTTAGTGTCCCAAAAACTAAAGTTAAGCTTTGAGGACATTTTGCATTTTCTGTTGCTGCTCCCAAAAGTGTGAAATAACCTGGCTTTGGACAACAGACAAGCCTCTTCCATGCCAGCTTTTAAGTCACTCTTACTGTGAACCCCAGCTCTTCTCCATGGCTTTTGATGCCATTTGAGATGTTGAGTTTATAGTTCATTATAGTTTTTTATTTGTTTATATTATAGAGATGCTTTTATTTAGCTTTCTTTTTTTTTTAATATCTTGTGACGACAATTGAGTTTTATTTATTGTGCTTTATAAACTGTATGATAGGGTCTGAAATGATATATAATCTTTCCACCGAATCTCATTTCCAAATTCTTAAACTATTGCTTTAGGGAACACAATATCTAGAAGAAAAGGAAAGGTTGTTGATTAGGACTAACCCCTACTGTTAACTTACTTACCGGTACTCTTTTTTTAATTACATTTTACACACCATCTTTAAACCCTGATATGGTTTTGATATTTCTATGTAGCAATGTAACGTGGTTGGCACGATGTTTAATTATTTATTTTATCAACTTGCACATTGTCTTAGCCCTCCGACCTTCTGTAAGAAATAGCCACTAATTAATGTCCCTTTATGCAGGTTAGTGAGGTCGAAAACATTGTGTGCAAAACAGATACAGTAGTATAGAGTTTCTATGGCATTATACGAACTGCTAAGGAGCAGTCTTTATGCTCTTGGGCAATAAATAATAGCTGTTCATCCTCTTTGGTTGCTCTACTTAGCTCGTCTTTCAGAGATTAAACTATGTTCTTCTGATACTTTAGCTTTCTGCACAACAAAGGGGCAAAATTATATCTATTGTTGTGGTTTGGTATGAGGCACAAGGAAAATATATGATGCATGATATGTTGGTCATCCTTTAACTTACACTGGATCTCCTTAGCATTTCATGTTACACATATCAGTCTTATTTTTCCTGTGTTTTGGCACCCACTATTCTTTGTAGACTAAAATAAAGTCAAAGTGAGGCCAAACATTTGAGTACCATATTTTCCGGAATATAGGTCGCAGCTTTTTATCATTTTTGCATGCCCTGCGACCTATATTCAGGTGCGACCTATTTATGGCTTTTTATAAAATAAGCTGAAGTGTAATCATTTATCAACAAAAATTTAACTGAGACACACTCTTACAATGTCAGCTAACAAATATATTTTTTTAGGTGTTTATCCTGCTCAAATTATTCATTTATTAAAGAAAAGTTCAGCTCAGACACATATTTGCTATAATTTTTATCAAACAAATAATTGTTTTTAAGTGTTAATCTTCTTAAAAGCCTTGCTGGGCGCTCCTGTGGAAGAGACATCAGGTCACTTTTGTAAATGAGCCCTCGAGGCTCAATGAGATTTACCTGACTAAATAAAGGTTGAATGAAAAAAAGAATTTGCAGCAGAGCTAAACACGGTCCACATTTTGACGTAGGTGCGACCTATATATGGATTTTTCCAATTCTTTGGCAATAATTGGACAATCCGACCTATATTCAGGTGCGACCTATATTCCAGAAAATACTGTACATGTTTTGTTGGGACAGTACACCACACGTTACATAAATCCTTTCACAATCACAAGTTTCTCTTCTCAATGACATCAAGTCATCCAGCCTACCAAGTGTGAACAAAGCCAAACGTGCTGCAATAAAGGGAAAATCAAATATCTGTGATTAATGTCAAATGACGGAGCTTTCGGAAAAACCTCGTCTTTACCTACTGTCACGGGCCATGGAGAAACTGAAGGTAGCCAATGCATAATGTGAGTGAGTGAAAAGCCAAAGGGTGATGTATTGTGCATGGCATGGTGTATTCAGTGTCAGTGTGCTGGAATGGCGACGTTAGGTGGGGCCACCCATGCCGACCATAAATCTGTGAGGAAACAGCTTTGTCTCTGCAGCTTTAATGTACTGGTAGGTTTTTACTGCTCTGTGTTGCAGAGGTTTGCCAAAACAGTGATTTGTTGTTAAAGGATATAAGCAATATGAATGTGTTGGTCAAAACTAGAAATATTGGTTTAAACTATGATTCAGACTCACAATGAGGTGTGACTGACTTTAACCACCTACACAAGGTTTTGGCTGAGATTAAAAAAATCTTTGCAGGAATTCTAGCAGCCCATGCAAGATTGCATAAGGCCTCCTTCCGTTTGTGCCACTTTTAAACACGTCATATTTTACAAAGTACATGAAAAATAAAGTTATGGCCATTTTGGCCAAAGCTGATAAAAGACATTCAGTGCAGTCTCATGCAATAATGCAAGATCTTATGAGCAGAGATTATGAGCACAGTTTGTGGCAAGGATTATTCAGCACCTATCAAACTAAATATTGACTCAGTGTCTGTGCAGATCGGTACCTGCATCTACAACAGCTTACCTAATCATGACATATCAAAGCTGGGATTTGAAATTTAGATTCTTGCCAAACACTTACTACAATATCACCTATTATTTGCTAAAGTCTGAAGACCTATGAGTAGTGATGTAATGGTACACGTGGGTGTATTGAACCGTTTCGGTATGGCATGTTCGGTTCGGTCCACGTGCATACCATTTTGGTTATTTTTTCACTCATAAAATTTTATTAATGAGAAATGATGTGCCACAGAACTAAAGTTCCTAAGTGTGTTTCAGCACAGCGCTATAGTCTTGCAGCACGCATAGCATTAGCAGCCTAGCATCTCATTGCGTTCTCCTGTTTGGAAACATTATGGCTTTCTTGTTAAAAGACAAGTGAACAAATCCAAAGCTGTGTGTTGACGTTTCACAGAGATTTGAGCTGCAGCAGGCAACACGTCTAGCTTGTTAACGGACTTGAAACTACATCATCCGAACGTGAACATCTCTTCTACAGAATAGCAGCTTGGTTGGTGCAAACACATGACAGCAGCATTTAAACAACCTTTATTAGTAATTCAGATCAGTCCAAAGCAATAACACAAGCTGCAGGAGTTTTTGAAGCTCGGGAGGAGGGACCGGGAAAAGAGAGACGAAGAAGAAGCGTCTCTGTGTGTGTGTTGTTGTTAGCAGGCAGCTAGTGTGTTCGCTCGCGTGTGTACCGCGTGTTCTGTTAAGGCGTGAGCTGCAGCCTCGGTAATAGCAGCTCGTCCCTGTTTCTGAATAAACCCCGTTGACTGGACTCCGTCTGCAGTGTTGGCGTCATTACACTAATATAGTGGGAATAAACAGCAGCACGAACATGAGTTTGTATGAGCAGATGGTCACAGATGAATACAGCAACAAGAAAACAGATCAGCATCAGCATGATGTGATATTTTGCAGTGTTTATTTTTTATTTTATTTTTATTTATTCATGAGTCTAACAGCCTCAGGGTAGAAGCTGTTCCTCAGTCTAGTGGTTCTACATTTGATGCTCCTCAACCTCCGTCCTGAGGGGAGTGGGGCAAAGAGTGAGTGTGCTGGGTGAGTGAGGTCTTTCATGATGCAGGTGGCTCTTTTCCTGCATCTGGAGGTGTAAATGTCTGTGATGGTGGGGAGACTGACTCCAACAGACTTCTGTGCAGCCTTCACCACTCTCTGTAGAGCTTTCCTCTCTTCAACTGTGCAGCCTCCATGCCACACGTTGATGCTGGAGCACAGGATGCTCTCCACTGCACACCTGTAGAAGGAGGTGAGGACTGGGCTGCTCAGACCAGCTCGTCTCAGCCGTCTGAGGAAGTAGAGTCTCTGATGACCTTTCTTGATCAGGCTGGTGGTGTTGTTGCTCCAGCTGAGGTTATCATTCATGTGTACACCCAAGTATTTGTAGCTGGAGACCACTTCCACTGCAGACCCACCTATTTTCAGTGGGGCATGGTTGTGTTTGTTCCTTCTGAAGTCCACAATCATCTCCTTTGTCTTCTTCACATTCATGTGAAGATTGTTCTCTTTGCACCAGCTCTCCAGGTGTTCCACCTCCTGTCTGTAGCTGGACTCATCATTGTTTGTAATGCATCCCACCACCGCTGTATCATCTGCAAACTTAACAATATGACAGCCTGGAAGTGTGGCTGTACAATCATATGTGAGCAGAGTGAACAGAAGGGGGCTCAGCACACATCCCTGAGGAGAGCCAGTGCTAAGGGTTATGGTGGAGGAGGAGAAGTTGTGGATCTTCACGGACTGTGGTCTGTCTGTTAAGAAGTCTAGTACCCAGTTACAAATAGAGGGGCTTAGTCCAAGTGTAGATAGTTTGTCTATCAGAGTTTGGGGGATCATGGTGTTGAAGGCAGATGTGAAGTCCACAAAGAGCAGACGCACGTATGAGTCTTTCTGATCCAGGTGGGTGAGAGCAGTGTGGACCACGGAAGAAATGGCGTCCTCTGTTGATCGGTTCTCACGGTATGCGTATTGATGAGGGTCCTCATTGATGTTGACGGTTGCCTTGATGTGGGACATGACCAGTTTCTCAAAACATTTAGCGACTATCGGGGTGAGGGCCACCGGTCTATAGTCATTCAGACCAGTCACTGTGGAGCTCTTTGGGACTGGGATGATGGTCGCGGTCTTCAGGCAGGTGGGAACTAACTCCAGTGCAAGTGAGGTGGTGAAGATGTCAGCCAGCACCTCACAGAGCTGGTCCGCACATTCCTTCAGAACTTTCCCTGGGATGTTGTCTGGTCCGGTTGCTTTATGAGGATTAATCTTTCTGAGACTGCCTCTCACTTCTGCTGCGGACACCCTGAGATGCTCTTCATCTGGTGATGAGGTGAGTCTGGTGCTAGCAGGTCTGTTTGGATCATCAAAACGTGCATAAAACTTATTGAGGGCATCAGGCAGAGATGGGTCCCTGGGGCATTGTTTGTTTTTGCCTTTGTAATCTGTTATGCATTTAATACCCTTCCACATGCTCCGTGGGTCTTGTGAGGTGAACTGTCCCTCGATCCTCTGTGCATACGTGGCCTTGGCCTTCTTAATGCCATCCTTCAGTTCATTCCTGCTTTTCCTCAGCTCCACTTTATCTCCTGACTTGAATGCAGTGTCTCTGGCTGCTAACAAGGCGTGAACTTCTCTATTTAACCAGGGTTTCCGGTTTGGGTAGGATTTCACATATTTTTTTATGGATACATTCTCAGAGCATGTACTGATGTAACCCAGGACTGAGGAAGCGTACAGATCCATGTCCACTGAACTTCCATCAGTAGCTGCTTCCCTGAAAACAGACCAGTTTGTCCTCTCAAAACAGTCTCTCAACAAGGGGGAACTATCTTGAGGCCAGATTGTTATTTGTCTTTGTTCCGGCTTGGACCGCCTGAGTGGAGGGAGTTCTCTTGGCGCCAGGATCAGAGACTCGTGGTCTGAAGATCCGAGCGCTGGGCGTGTCTTCGCCGTGTATGCCCCCTTTACATTTGTAAAGACTTGGTCGAGTGTTTTATCTCCTCTCGTTGCTGTGAAGACGTTCTTATTGAAGGCTGGGAGGGACATCTGAAGATCAACGTGATTTACGTCCCCGCAAACAATGAAAAGCCCCTCAGGATATTTACACTGCAGCGAGGTGAGTAAGTCATGAATCTCTCCCTGGGCGTCATTAGCATTAGCATCAGGGGCTATGTAAATAACGCTGATTATGATCACTGAATAGTCACGTGGCATATAATGCGGGCGACACCTAACTGTGATCAACTCCACGGCAGCTGAACAAGCTCTTTTTATCACAGCACAGTTCGTGCACCAATCTTTGTGTACGTAAATACAAACACCGCCACCTCGCGTTTTCCCCGTAGTCTCGATGCACCGGTCCGTTCTGAAGAAGAGCCGGTCGTCCAGCTCGTAAACTGAGTCTGGAGTGTCCTCAGAAATCCATGTTTCCGTAAGACAAAGCACAGAACATCTTCTCATCTCCTCCGACGTGGTTACCCTCAAACGAAGTAGATCCATCTTGTTGTCGAGCGAGCGAACGTTAGACAGGAAAAGAGCCGGCATCGGGGGTTTACCGGTTTTAGCGTCTGCCCGCATTCTCGTCATAATTCCTGCACGACAACCCCTCTTCTTTTCACGAGAGCACCGCTTTCTTTTCTTTCCCCTGGATCGCATCTGTTTCCAGAAGGACGTTCTTAGCAGCTCCAATCTTCCGAGCTCTGATTTGAGTTCGTTGCTGATTTCAGCTGTGCCCTGTGGTAAATCCGCTCCGATTCTTAACAGTTCAGTTCGGCTGTAATTCACCCGCAAAAAACGCGCAGAGTCAGGTACAAAAACACTATTAAAATTACTAAAAACTAGAGATGATCCGGGAACTCGTGAAGCTGCGGCTGCACTGAGCGCGGCCATCTTGGGAAAAAATATATAAGATATATATCTTGTGACAAATATGCAAATTTCCAACATGATGTCACAATACCTTTAATGATGAGTCAACATTCAAATCAACCACAATTTTGAAGTACACATCTGTACTTAATTGTTAAAATGTACCCACACTTTAGCTTTATATCAAGCCTATCACCCCTTATAATCACTTTTGTGTCCGGCTTCATCTCTGTCAGGTTTTAACAGGGATTTTAACTGATATAGGAAAGTCCAGTTAGTTTCAGTTTGAGAATGTGCAGCTCTATTTTCTACATAATGCTCTTTATCCATAATAGTAATGTCAAAACTGTTTTATAATCATCTTCAGTGCATGTAAAACTACACAAACTCTTATCTTTCAATAATCATTAAGTAAAACTCGTAGCTAAATAAAATCAGTAAGTTCACAGTTTCAAAGTATTGGATTTGCTAAAAAATATTCAATATGAAAAAATTAAAATCAGAAAATAGAAAACCCTTTAATGTGCTATTAACGTTAATCTGATGTTAATGTAAAGGAATCTATAGGCCGTTTGTGTAATTAAACACAAACGAGGTCAGTTTACTGACTTACCTATAGATTAGATGATAGATTTGAGCAGGTTTTAGACTGTCTCAAACTTACCATCAGTTAAACGGGGTCTCAACTTTTTCAGATTAAATCAACAAATCTAACGATGTGATTAGCCAGAAATGTAATTTCACAAGAGGCTCAACTTAGGTTGGTCTACCAGAAAATAGACCTTTTATTGAAACTATCACAAGAATTACATTAAACATTTGTATCTATATTAGCTCTGATTTAATAACTACGTTGACAAGAATTCAAATTAAAACAAACAGACAATTTAAACTTAACTGTTGGCACATTACTTGACAGATTAAATGCTTATGAAAAATAAGAAATAGGAGGAAGGAGTGCTGGAAGCTAAGTTAAGCTAAAGTTGTTTACTTTGAACCAGACTGGGTGACACTTTTCCCACACGAGCAGACTGCTGGGCTCCCGCACGTTCAAACACAACACGACTCGTTACCTGTTGGCGGTTCGTCTCTTGGAGACAAGAGTGGAGAAGTTTGTGGACACACACGTGGATGGGTTTGTCCACAGGCCGTCCAGTCGGGACTTCAGCGTGTGTGGCTGGTTCACGATACGATTGAAGCTCGCCTCCCTCGGCAGGAAACATCGGTCAAACGCACAGACTGACTTTCAAAATAAAACTTTAGAAAACAAATTCTTCCAGAAGAGTGAATGGATCAAAGTAAGGCTTTACTATGATCCCAGCTGAGACGTGGGTCGTTGACACATGACCGGGCCGTCTCCAGCTTTCCCAGAGGAGAGAGCAGGTTGACAGTTCGTTCTCCTCGAAACTCTAAAGGCAAAAAGCAGGAAGTGCCCATTATATGGGAGGCGGGATCTGACCCACCTTCTTAATGGCTACAGGCTGGTTTAACAAAATAAAAGATGGAAGTTTAATTCCATAGGCAGAAAGTCTCTTGACGGACAACAGGAAAACTGTTTACATAAACAGCCAGGTGGCCTGCTTGTGAGCACAGAGAATATTATGTCTAACTTCATAGACAACACAAAAGAAGCTGCAAGAGAACAGCTCTTACCCTGACTTCTGCCTTAGCGACAGAGTCTTGCTTGCTTTTGCAGAAATAAAACCAGCAGAAGGTCACAGTCATGCAAGTAACAGATCATCATTAAAAATGACAAAAATATACTGTAGATCAATTCTGAATTAACACACATTAAAGAGAAAGTTCAATCTGATTAATTAGTGTCCATTAATTCATAATAATTGTTAACCAAAATATAAGTGTCAATTTGTCTCCTTGAGGGCTTCAAGAAAGTGTAACACTTAGAGTTTCAGAGAGATGTGGAGAGGTGTACTTGAAGGTCAAGACAGAAATATCAGAGGCTAGGTGTATCACTACATTAATAAAACTGTCACAGTCAGATCAGTATGAATCTGAAAGAACCCTCTGCATTGAAAAATGATAACGCACTCATGTAATGCATGTTGTTTCTGCCCAGGGAGTAGAACCTGTGACTTTTTTTCCCCCTGGCAAACCACTCCATTCCCCCTCATCAGAGGCATTTCCTCCAACATCTGGTAGGCCAGATGTCCGGCCTCCATTCTTCAAAACCCCTGTCAGTGGACTCACTACACCTCTCAGCGACTCGTCTGTACCTGTGTTGTCAGGGAAAAAGAACAAACATCCTTCTCCCACAATATCACAAAACTCCACCCGTTGTACAGTATACAGTATATGACACTCCATAGTCTTACTACTAGTTATTGAAAACTATCATTCATCATGGGTAAGTTAATGGTTCATATTGCAGGTTCACACTCATCTGATACCTCACTGGGAATGTTGATCACAAACTCACACAGGTGACCCCTCGTTCAGAGGCCCTGCTCCAGTAAGTGTTCACTCGTCCTGGAAATATATCCAACTTAGAAAACTTGAAATAGGTGATAAGGGACCCAACAGTCCAACACCCTGCCCAGTTGGCAGCCAGCCAGACATTCTCCTAATCATCATCATCCTATCCCTGTCAAGTTATTCTGAACTTATCCATCACTATCATTTAGCATATTACCAGCAACACTTATTTTCCTCTTTTCTCCATGCACCAAATTTCATAAGCCATTAGTTAAGTACAAAGCTGGGCGCCAGACCGCTAGGGAGAGCTAATGCGCTAATCCGCTAATCCGCTTACAGCAGACCTAAACAATTATTCAGCGTTACAGCGGTTTGACTAACTTTTATAATTCATAAGCAGATTTGTGCTATTTTTATTTAAAATGCAGTACCGCTAATAACTAATTATCTATCAGTAAAAACGAAAAAACTTATTTACGGGCTCTTATGCTGGCTCTCGTAGCAGAGGAGGGAGGGGGAGCAGAGGGGAGAACAGACGCGGATCTACCATGTAGGCAAATGATGCCGTTGCCTGGGGCTCCCAATCAGCAGGGGCCCCGTCCCGGCCAGTCACCTACATCCCTAACATTGCTCATGCTTGTTAATGTACATTTAACATAAAAATAATTATAGTTACGATGAAAACGATAATTAAAAACGCAATACAAAAACCGGTCTATTTCTGTATCCCCCTACTAAAAATGGACTATTCCATCTTGACATCTTCCAGGTCAGAGGTGAACTCGGGTGCTAATTCTGTGGCTAGCTGGTTGCGCTTTCATAAATCATGGGAGAACCCCGCTGTATCAAGCTAAATTAACGTGGCTGGAGGATTGTATTGTGTGTTTTGTGTCGACCACTCAACGGTGAGTCGTTCGTTTTATGTATTTGGGTTCCTTTATGAAATAGAAATGCGGTGGTGACACGCCCATGTATTTGAGATTTAAAAGTGGTCTTAGTGATTAAAAGATCATTCCTTTTTGTTAATTTCGTGGCCGAATAGAATATATATACGTAAAGTATTAAATAAATCCTTTGATTTTTGTAATTTCATCCTTTTAGGATCATTTTAGTTACTTTTCATTAAATCTGTTGACTGCCTATAGAAATTTGGAATTGGTTTAATTTATTTTGGGTTGCGCAAGAAAAAAGAAATTACTATTTGTTTTTTGAAACAATATTGAAGTAAATTAAGCTTAATTGACTCTTATATGAATTAAACTTGGATACAACTTGGAAGTGCACTTTAAAACTTGATCTGTAACTTTAATTTGATATGTACTGTTGATGTGGTCTTTGAATTGAAGTTATAATAATAATAATAATAATAAACTTTATTTGTATAGCACCTTCCTGCAATGCCTTGCATTGACCAAGGTGCTTAACAGGACATTTGAATGATTCTTGAAAAATACCTGCTGGAATTATTTTATTTGTTTTTGTGAATGTTTAACTATGTGAATGTTTAACTATTTTTGATAACAGTTTAGTCCTGTGTATATAGTAATGCTAATTTTTGTTTTGTTTATGACCTTGTTTAGGTCAGGGGTTTTTTCACCCCCTGTTCCCACCCAGGATGGCGAGCTACCGGATCACCGCAGCTGTGTGGTAGGACTTAAATTGCACCAAACTATTTGTTTTTTTATGGACATATTACCCTGGATCATGAACTACAAACTACCAGATTATTGATTGATGGACCTTTAAATGGTAAATGGAGCTTATTTATATAGTGCTTTCCAGCCCCCTGTGAGGAGCCCCAAAGTGCTTTACAATACCAGCCATCCACCCATTCATTCAGACATTCATACACCGGTAGTGGTAGCCTGCCTTGCAAGGCGCCATCCAGACCTACCGGGAGCAACTCTGGGTTAAGTGTCTTGCCCAGGGACACAACGACACATGGTGGGCGGATGCGGGATTCGAACCTCCAACCTTCCGATTAGGGGTCGACTGCCATTACCACTACACCACGGCCGCCCCATTAATCATCCGGGATTCAAGAACTGATTTAAAATGGGAAAAAAAGGAACTCGGGTGTAATCAGGGTCTGTTTTGTTGTGTGTATTTTGTCTATTGGTTGTAATTAGGGTCTGTTTTGTTCTGTGTATTTTGTCTATTGGTTATACTCAAAGAAAATGATTATTATTACAAACAATATTATTATCAAAGTCAGAGAGTCTTTATTGTAATTTACACCGCATGTTGTACATGTGATGAGATGAGATTATGTACACGGGGTCCCAGTTACATCCAACAACAAAATGTAAGAGAAAAACAGTAATAACATCTAGGATATGGACCGCTAGTTGGCAGTGTAGTGCAAATATTGCATAACTTGCTAGCTACCAATTGTTGAATTTAATTAGCGGTTTAGAATTAGCTTCCCCTAATTTTCATAAGACATTATTGCTTTTGAAATTGCGGACCTAAATAAATTAGTTAGTGCTTTAGAAAAAGCGGAACTAATTTTTGGATTAGCGCTGCCCAGCACTGGTTAAGTATATGTTGCATCATTATAAAATACTACAGTATATCTTAAATCATGTCAGTAGATGTGAAAATTCATCATTATATATTTCATGGTAGTATCTGTTAAAGAATAGTTAAAAAGTAAAAACAAATATATTAAAGAATAGTTAAAAAAGTAAAAATAGAGTATTACAACTATGATCAGAATAACATTGTAAATGGAAAGCCAAATGTCTCACAAAGTCTGTGCTCATTTTACTCTATACAAAATTCTACTTCAACCACTATCCAAAAACTCTTTGTTTTGCTTATCTACCTTATAGAGGAATGAATTTATATAATTTAAAGTCATGAATTGTGTCATTCCCGATTTACAATATTTACTTTGCATTTAATCATCTAATTAAACTCATACCTTACTGGTTGTTCCATCTGCCCAGTTTAGGTTCTCAATCTCCATCTGGGATCTCCTGTAAAGAGAAAAGGTGTGTGTGTGTGCGTGCGTGCGTGCGTGCGTGCGTGTGTGTGTGTGTGTGTGCTATATACAGCCATCTATCCACGCTCTAGTACTAATGGCATTATATTTAACAGTTCTATGGTGTAGTGGCTAGGGAATCAGACTTGGGATCCGAAGGACCCAGGTTCGAACCCCGGCCACGGCACACCTTGGGGTGTCTATGAGTGCACATCTATTTTCCCCAGCTCCCCGGGCGCTGACCACGGCTGCCCACTGCACCACCTGGTGGTGGTTGGGTTAAATGCAGAGGCCAATTTCATCTGTCAAGTATGGGAAACATACACAGATGAGAAAAATGTGATATAAATAAAATAGATATAAAAGACATTCACAGTAGTTTTCAGTCCAGTTTTCTCCAGAGACCTGTGGAAGGTTATTATTGTTCAAGACATACAAGTCACATCACTTTAATAATCCTGTAAGATAATCTTTGTTTAAACAGTAAATTTTCAGGAACAGGCACCAGTGAAGTGAACATTTCTCTTTTGAAACAAAATTAACAATTTTAATCTGCATTTATTTTATTTTTTAACACTAAAGGCCTTGTTATACTTGGCCCGTCGGCCCGTCGGATGTCTTTTACCCCCCTGTTGAGTGAGCAAACATTGCGCAACTTTTGGCCGCACACCCGCTGTGATCCCCCGGTGCATAGGCGTCGTGTACATAGCCCCCAAACAGAACTCTCGAAGCCGACGATGCGGCTCGCAGCGTGTGATTGGTTCAAAGTTTGTGGGCGTTTTTTGTTTGGATGTCCATATATGGTCTATGACACCGCAGCACGTGACACCGCAGCACGTGACCCCGCAGCACGTGACCCCGCCACTGTTTTAGATACCGGTAGTTCTTACAGTAATATGTTTCATAAAATTACAAAATAAAGTGCAAATATAACATCAGTACTGACATTAATTATATTGCATCTTACCTCCATATGGGCGTACAGAGCATACAGTAGCCTTCCCCAGCTTATAACTGGCAGCGATGGCAGTGAGCACCCAGAAGCCAGGACCCGCACAGCCAGTCTCTCCGGGGCAGAGACCGGTGCGCTGTGCGTCGGTGCGTGCTGCAGGTGAGGGGAGATCCGGTGGGCAAGTTCATCAAAACGAGCAGCGGACATTCGAAAATATGAAAAGTGTGTCTCGTCATCCATCTCCCGCATCTGCTGAACCAACAAGCTAAACTCGCCTTGTGTAGATCTGGTCCTGTTCAGCGGGCGAACGTGCCAACGCCGTTCGCGTCGTATTTCCATGTTCGCGGTCAATAACATTAATATAAGGTCATTTTCTTCATCCTCGTCCTCCGACTCGTCATCCAACCTGAGAAGCATCTCTTTTGCCGCCTGCGAATACATTTTCTTCGTAGTGAACTGTTGAAATTACTTCCTCTTTCCGGCAACAGCCAACGTGCGTGTGACGTATGCAGTGTGAGTGCGCGTGACGTATGCAGTGGGAGGGAAGAGGGAGGGATTATCCCCACGTCTTAAAGAGGTATAAACACTCAATGCGGTCGGTGACACACGTCAGCGCTGGGTTCACTCAACGGGGGGTAAAAGACATAAGACGCTAGTATAAACCCAGCTTAAGACTCCATCTCAGACCTGTAGGGCAGTTGCTGTAAGATAATTCCAGCTCACATCACGACTCATCCAAGACATTATGTTAAATGTTGTTGTTGCATTTTGTTAAATCCCATAGTTAATGTTGGCTTGTGTAGTAATACAGCACTCTCATGTCCGTTACTGGATTTAGGCCTCTTCACATCTCTCTGAAACTCTGAGTGTTACACTTTTCTTGAGCTCTGAAGAAGACAAGTGGACACTATTTTGTTACAATTATTTTGAATTAATGGACACCAATCAATCAGAAAGAACTTTCTTTTAATGTGTGTTAATTCAGAATTGATCAACAGTATACTTTTGTCATTTAATGATGATCTGTTACTTGCATGAGTTTGACCCTTCTGCTGGTTTATTTCTGCAGAACAAGCAGGCTTTGAATCTAAGGCACAAGTTCAGGGTAAACTTTTAACTTGCAGCTTCTTTTGTGTTGTCTGTGAAGTAGCCATAATATTCTCTGTGCTCACAAGCGGCCATCTGGCCGATTCTATAAACAAGTTTTCCTACTGTCCTTCAGAGATCTTCCACTATGGGAATGAAAAATCCCTCCTTCATTTTGTTAAACCAGCCAGTAGCCATTCAGGAGGTGGGCAGACTCCGCCCTCCATATAAAGTCTAACTTCCGTTTTGACTTTAGTGCAAAGGGGGACCACTAACTCAACAACTGGTTTTCTCCTCTGGAAAAAGCTGGAAACGTGGTGGTCATTGTGTCAATTAGACCTACGTTTCTTAGCCGAGTTACAGTAAAGCCTTACTGTGATTCACTCACTCCTTTCTGAAAGAATTTGTTTTCTGGAAAGTTTTATTTTGTAACTCAGTCAGGAGCTGGCTCTGTTCCTGCCGGAAAAAGCGCACTTCTGCTCGTCTGTCAGCCATACACGCGCAGAAGTCAACTGGACGTCAACTGGACAACAAAGTCCGTTAGTGTCCACAAAACTTCATTGCTCTTATCTCCAGAGACATATCATCATCAGGTAATGAGGCGTTGATTGTATGCTGAACGGGTGAGAAGTCTAGCTGGACCTGTTTGGGAAAGTGTCACCCTGTCATTTCAAAATAATTAACTTCCTTTAAACTTAGCTTTCACTCTAATCCTTCCTCTTATTCTTATTTTTCATAAGCCATTAATCTGTTAAGTAAATGTGCCAACAGGAGTTAGACTCTAACTGTCTGTTTGTTTAATTTGAATTTTTGTCTACAGTGGGAGTTTGCCCAACCAGTTTACATGTGCTTTGTGGACTTGGAGAAGGCATTCGACCGCGTCCCTCGGGGGGTTCTGTGGGGGGTACTCCGGGAGTATGGGGTACCAGGCCCTTTGATAAGGGCTGTTAGGTCCCTGTACGACCGGTGTCAGAGCTTGGTCCGCATTGCCGGCAGTAAGTCAGGCTCGTTTCCGGTGAGAGTTGGACTCCGCCAAGGTTGCCCTTTGTCACCGATTCTGTTCATAACTTTTATGGACAGAATTTCTAGGCGCAGCCAAGGTGTTGAGAGGATCCGTTTTGGTGACCTTAGAATCGCTTCTCTGTTTTTTGCAGATGATGTGGTCCTACTGGCTTCATCAGTTCGTGATTTACAACTTTCACTGGAGCGGTTTGCAGCCGAGTGTGATGCGGCCGGGATGAGGATCAGTTCCTCCAAATCCGAGGCCATGGTCTTGAGCCGGAAAAGGGTAGCATGCCCTCTCCGGGTCGGGGAGGAGGTCCTGCCCCAAGTGGAGGAGTTTAAGTATCTCGGGATCTTGTTCACGAATGAGGGAAAACTGGAGCGTGAGATCGATAGGCGGATAGGTGCAGCGTCCGCAGTGAAGCGGGCGCTGTACCGGTCTGTCGTGGTGAAGAGAGAGCTGAGTCAAAAGGCAAAGCTCTCAATTTACCGATCGATCTACGTTCCCACCCTCATCTATGGTCATGAGCTTTGGGTTATGACCGAAAGAACAAGATCTCGGATACAAGCGGCTGAAATGAGTTTTCTCCGCAGGGTGGCTGGACTCTCCCTTAGAGATAGGGTGAGAAGCTCAGTCATCCGGGAGGGACTCGGAGTAGAGCCGCTGCTTCTCCACATCGAGAGGAGCCAGTTGAGGTGGCTCGGGCATCTGGTTAGGATGCCTCCTGGACGCCTCCCTGGTGAGGTGTTCCGGGCATGTCCCACCGGGAGGAGACCCAGAGGAAGACCCAGGACGCGCTGGAGGGACTATGTTTCTCGGCTGGCCTGGGAACGCCTTGGGATTCCCCCGGAGGAGCTGCTCCAAGTGGCTGGGGAGAGGGAAGTCTGGGCCTCCCTACTTAGGCTGCTACCCCCGCGACCCGACCCCGGATAAGCGGAAGAAGATGGATGGATGGATGGATGAAGTAGTTATTAAATCAGAACTAATCTCGATACAATGTTTAATGTACTTTTATGATTGTCTCAATAAAAGGTCTATCTTTGATAGATCAACATAAGTTGACGTCTCTTGTGAAATTACATTTGTCTAGTCACATCAAAGCAATTTAAGCCGGAAAAAGGGTGAACTCGCGAATGAATTTGGGTCAGATCAAGTCTGCTCCAACTTCTTCTGGAATATTGTGCTGGTCAGCAAACTGACAAGTATTATATCCCTTAAATATAATTGGCACCGCTCGGTGTTCAGTTGCATAATGGTGGGCCCGTAAGTGTTTAATTACACGATTAATGGTGGGCCCGTAAGTCCTATATTATTACACTTGTATACAGTAGTCTTTAAAAAATTTCCCATAATTAAGGTGTATCCAAATAGCCATCAGATTCCCAAGGGTGAAAATTAACCAGGAAATATTGAGCACTCTGCGTGTGTGTGTGTGCATATGTGTGTTTGAACATGACTTCTATTTAACCAGGCAAGAATACCACAGAGTTCGCATGCGTCCCTAACAAAGCAGGCCTGAACTTTGTTAAGGAGCTCTGCGCCTCAAAACCTAACATTCACGTGTTTGAACTGTGGGAGGAATAAAATGATTAATAGCTTTATTACCTTGAAAATAAACCCCAAAATTTACAGTTTCATTACCAACCCTCATGAATCAGTGTTGCTTAAGCTCAACATTACAAACGTTATTTGATTATGTAAATTTGATAAATAATGTCACTGTTTAAATATTATTGTCTAATCTTCCCTCCCCTGAGTCCAAATGAGAGCTGTCATCACCCCCAGCAGACCCCTATATTTTATTCTATAAAAAAAACCTAATCATTTTACCTCAGGTTGACCACCTGAACTCACATCCAAAAAGATTAATTGAAAATTGTAGCGCTGATCATCACTCATGTATGTCATTAACAAAACGCAGTGAAAGCTAAAGAAAAAACATTATAAAATCAGAAACACAAGTAAGCAACTGATGTGATGTGAAGATGGAACAGTTATCAGTCTTAAACTAGCGCTAGGATGTATGTGGACATCCTGCAATTTATCTATTCCACTGAAATAATCAAAAGATGATTAGTATTTACACAGATAAAAATGCACCATGGACGATTTTCTTATGTGCCCATGACCCAAGCTAATAATGCAAGGTGAAATCATGACGGTCTGTGTCATGACAGCCTGCAAACTCTCTTATTCTACAGATAAAAAGCACAAATATAACGGTTATCCCTGTGTTTAGTGGACACCACAAGGTTAATAATTTAATAATCATATGTCTAAGACTTATTAGCTAAGTCAGTCTTATTACAGTATCACATTATATTATAACATTCATATATAATATAGTTTGTTTACTAGGTTGTTGAAATAACATAATCACAGTAAACTAGATCATTTCCCATCCCCATAAATCAGTTATTTAAACTGTTTTCTCTAATTTGGAATAATTTCTAAATCCTAAATCAGCCTTCTGTCCCTCAGGGACTCCCATAAGAATAGTTTTATACAGTACTTCTACTATAGTTTAATTTTATGTTTCTCCATCTACACCTTAAATGTATTACTGTTTGTTTTATAAGTTTAATACTTTTGTTAACTAAATTCCTTAAATAGTGTTCTCCTTCAAGGCCACTTAACTGTTATATAAAAATATGTCAAAATATGTCAATCAAGCAGTTTCTCATCTATAGATTTGAAACTATATACAGTAACAGTATAAATATATTTACCACAATATCTCCACAAATACTATTACACTAGTTGGTTTAATTACAGACTTGTTTGACGTATCATTGATTAAATTTTTTTCACCTGTAATAATTCAGAATCTTGCAAGAAAATAAAATACAACAACAAGGTCAGATGACACTAGTCGTCCTGCTTATCTGAGCAAAAAGGTCCAGTCAATCTGATCCAGACAAAAAAAAAACACACACACATGATACTGTTGTAAGTTAAAACATCTTTGACCTGTCACATCTACATCATTATCCTCATAGAGAAGGTCCTGGTGTTTCAATCTACTCACATCAACTTGAGTGCAGTGTTTTCTGTTTTTTGTCTGGGCTGCCATTTTTCAACTGTACCTGTTGGTCTTGAAAAGTGAATTACAGTATATGAAATTATGTTAATATAAAAAGGCCAATCACCAATCTTCTGGATGTTTGATGAGATTCTCCTCCGCCTTTGGGAGTACAAGTCTGTGTACACTTTCTGTACAGCCATCCAGTACAAGTGACCTTGTACTAGGTGGCTGCAGTTATCAGTTTTCAAACTTATACACCCGTCTCCTCTCAAATCTCCAAAAACACCCTCAGCAGTAAGCTTTTCTGTCCAATTATCAAATGTTTTAATTTGTTGTTTAGACTCCTTAAGGGAGTGAGCGCTATGAAGCTTTTTTTTTCTTTCTCCAGCCTCAAATACAGGCTCCTAAAGAGCCATCGGGCAGCTGGTCACACATTTCATTTAACCCTGGTTAAAGATAACAATGAAACGTTGAATTTCCTTATGTTTTGACTAGAGAACACAGTGTTAGTTTAACAACAACAACACAACATATTATCATCAGCTCTCCAAGGCTACAGATGTCTTAAACACATTTTACTTCTCTGTTAAAAACAAAAACATCTAACTGTCCCTCAACTGCCTATTCTAAACACTGACCTGACCCTATATTACTTAATAACGTTGTAGTATACTATCAGCCACTCCTGTGCCATGCATGCAACCAGCCACACCTGGGCTTCAGTCACTCCTGGACTTTCTTCAGGTGTTATTTTAAAGATCCTCCCGTTTCAATAAGCACTGCTATAACCAACACGTCTTTTATCGCTGTGTTCTTTGACCAGTCTGCATGCAATGTCAGTATTCAATGCAGACCTAAGGAGACTATCGCAAAATGCAGGACCTCGAGGCCGCCAACTTCTTTCAGAGAGTCAGCAACTTCTCTCCACAGGCACCCAGGGCTTAGTAAAACCCCTTCGAACTGTCCGTACGACCACACCTCTTGACGTTTTCCCAAAGTTCAACTTTTAACGCGTTCCTAAATGAAAACTGCGGCAAGCAAATTTATACCCGGAACGTCTCGGACCACTCACGCTTTTCGTAAAGATTTTAACGCCGACAAAAAAGACGTCACAATCTCCACGCGGGGTTGCAAACCTCCCAGCCACATCGCTTCTCAAGTCACTCCTGGACTTTCTTTTATCTAAAAATCAAAACGAAAAAACTTATTTATGGGCTCTTAAATCAACCGGACGATTGCTCACGGCTTGCTTAGCAAGTTGCTAACGTTTCCGGCCCGTTCCCAGCTGCGTCCGGGCGAAGAAAAAAAACGTTGCACATGTAAACTTTGACGTCAGATAAATACTCTACGAAATCACGTATTATTCTGTAACGTTCTACTGCCTTTTATCTCACTAAAAACTGCATTCATTGGCTGAAACTGACCAGCCTTTAGTCCTTAGGGGACACAGAAATTGGATTTAACAGGTTTTCTGCTCACCTTATGTTGAAAGCCAGCTAGAAAAGTCTTCCCAGTCTCGGTCACCTGCCGCTGTGTCATCATTAAACAATAAGAAACCAAGCTACCACTTCTAAAGTCGGGAGAATTGTCACGGCACCACCTGTTACGTTGGGAGCTGGGTGTAGGCCCCCGGAGACTTCCTCTTGGGTCCCAGGACCCAGACCCGCCTCCAGCTCCACACGTCCCCCTTCCCCTGTTCGGATCTCCCTCAGAAGTGGCACTCATACTAAATAAATCAAGGAAACCTGAATTAAGTTTTATAAATTGTATTAAAGTAAAGGCAGGAAAAGGTTACAGTTTACAACGCTGGCTCTCTGATATGATCAGCATCCGGAAGAGAGAGCGATGTCCAGTGTCATTACTAATTTATAGGACCTAGACCCAGCCCTTCGCAGAAGGGGAGCTCTTCCTTTCATGTGTATGGGGGGTGTGACTAAGTCCGATCTCAATAGATCTTATGTGGATTGATGCATGTGGAAAACATGGGACAGTGCATTACAGCCTTTCTACGTGATGTATGGGGGCGGCCGTGGCGTAGTGGTAATGGCAGTTGTCCCCCGATTGGAAGGTTGGAGGTTCGAATCCCGGTTCCCCACACCATGTGTCGTTGTGTCCCTGGGCAAGACACTTAACCCCGAGTTGCTCCCGGTAGGACTGGAAAGCGCCTTCCATGGCAGTCTGCCGCTACCGGTGTATGAATTTGTGTATGAATGGGTGGATGGTTGGTATTGTAAAGCGCTTTGGGGCCCCTCATAGGGGGCTGGAAAGCGCTATATAAATAAGCTCCATTTACCATTTACCATGTAGCAAGCAAAATAAACTCTATTCCTTGACAGATATTGAATCCATGGGAGACTCTTTTTAGAGCTGCTGGTCCAGTTTAACCCAGTCAGAACCAGGTCATAAATTCATTATGATCCCGTCTCTGAGTAGATCAAGAACCCCAGGACCAGTCTACATAATAATAATAATAATAATAATAATAATAATAATAATAATAATAATAACAATAATAATAATAATAATAATAATACTGTAATAATAATAAACTTTATTTGTGTAGCACCTTACTACAATGCCCTGCATTGACCAAGGTGCTTAACAGGATAAAAAGATGTATAAACTGGAACAATAAATCAGTGAAAATAGAATAAAAAACAACAGCAATAAAAGGAGGCAATGGAAATAAAAATGCTACATACTAAAATACCAAAGTAATAAAAGTTACACACTGAAAGCTTTTTTGAACAAGTGGGTCTTCAGTCTGGTTTTGAACAGAGTCAGATCAGAGGTGGCACGCAGCTCAAGGGGGAGGCTGTTCCAGGCTTTTGGGCCGGCAACAGAAAAGGACCGGTCTCCCCATTGTTTGTACCTTGAGCGAGGCACCTCCAGCAGGTGTTGACTGGCAGATCGTAAAGCTCTGCCGGGCTGATGGACTTTCAAAAGTTCTGAGATGTAGAGAGGTGCAAGTCCATTCAGAGCTTTGAAAACAAACAGGAGCAGCTTGAACTGTATCCTGAACTGAACCGGGAGCCAGTGTAGAGAGGACAGGACAGGAGTGATGTGTTCATATTTTCGTGTGTTGGTCAAAAAGCGCGCGGCAGAGTTCTGTACAAGCTGTAAACGGGAGATGGAGGATTGATTAATACCAACATACAAAGCATTACAATAATCAAGTCTGGAGGTCACAAAGGCATGGATGGCCTTCTCCAGATCACCACGGCTGAGAAATGACTTGACTTTGGAGAGCAGACGGAGCTGGAAAAAGCTGGTCTTGACAACAGAACTGATCTGTTTATCAAGCTTTAAGTTGGAGTCAAGCTGCACTCCAAGATTTCTGACCACCGGGTTGAAGTGGGGGAGGGGAAAACCAACACTGGGACTGGGAAGGATGTTGCTGGTGTCATCGGGTGCACCAAATAAAATGCATTCAGTTTTATCTGTGTTTGTATAGGTGGAGGAAGTTTTGAGAGAGCCAGTGCTTAATGTCATTTAAGCAGTTGACAATAGTGTTTGAACTGGGTGAGGGGTTGGGAGTGACTGGCAGATAGATTTGTAAATCGTCTGCATACATGTGAAAAGACAGATTATGACGTGCAATGATTGATCCTAATTGTAGCATGTAAAGAGAAAAGAGGACTGGCCCCAGAATGGATCCCTGTGGTATGCCAGAGGTCAGAGGGGTTGATGAAGAGGAGGACAGATCACCTATCATGACAGAAAAGGTTCTCCCAGTCAGGTAAGATTTGAACCACTCAAGCACAGCTCCCTGGAGGCCAACCTGCTGAGACAAGCGGTTGATTAGTACCTGATGGTCGACGGTGTCAAAAGCTGCTGAGAGGTCTAACATCACCAGCAGAGCAGGGTTTTTTGCATCCAGGGACAGAAGAATGTCATTCTGTACTTTGAGCAGTGCAGATTCAGTGCTGTGACGAGCTCGAAAACCTGACTGAAATTTTTCAAACAGGTTGTTGAGCTCTAGAAAAGATTGAAGTTGAATAAAAACAATCTTTTCTAGGACCTTTGACAGAAATGACAGATGGGAAACTGGTCTGAAATTAGAGAGAGCTGTAGGATCTAAGCCTGGTTTTTTGAGAAGAGGCCTGACCACAGCGTGTTTGAAAGCAGGTGGCACATAACCTGAAGTTAGACAGCTGTTAATGAATGACAAAACACAAGGACCTATTACATCAAAGGACTGTTTGAACATTTTATAGGGAATGATGTCCAGAGAACAGTTTGTTGGTTTCATCTGCTGAACCACCTTGATGAGGTGAGGGAGTGAAACCAGGTCGAACTGGTCAAAAACAGCAGTGGTTATTGCAGATGCACATGACTGGACGGTGTTGGATGGACTGACAATGTTTTGCCTGATAGAGTCTATTTTGTTGACAAAATAGCTCTGAAAGTCGTCACAGGTAGACTGAGTGGCAGTTTTCAGAACATTGACAGAAGGATTGATGACAGACTGGAGTGTGTTGAATAGCGTCATCGGCCGGTTGCAGCTGGTGGAGATTAAATTGGAGAGGTACTGTGATTTGGCCTGCTTCACAGCATTTTGATAATCACAGAGACAGTCTCTCAGTATTCCCTGGGATACATGAAGCCCTGGGATACATGAAGCCTGGGATACATAAATATCTTAACACAAGATATCAGCACCCACACCTGAGGAGAAGGAGGAGTGGATTAAATCTATCAAGTAAGAGTCCTCTTAAAAACAGTGTCAAAGACTGTTTGTACCATCATCCTTTGAGTTTTACTTTTTTCCTACAGATTAAATTGACTAAATCTCAAATGCTGATTTCATCAGTCTAGACAGGTGGAATTCCAGGTTTTCCCTCAAATGGAAAACATTTTTTGTTTGTTTTAAAGCCTCCAACTACAGGGTGAAAAAAATCAAGTCAACATTGCTCTGATTTCTCTGTAAAAGGTTCAAAAGCTGCTCAGACATTCAGATATGGCTCAGTTTTGAATCACAGAAATAATGCTGATATGGTCAAAAAAAAAAACAGAGCAAGGATCTCATCAAAAAGGTAAAAAGTTGTAGACGTACAACCAGTGAATACTTTCTGAAAGTTTCATTAAAATTGGTCCCGTGGTTCATGAGATATTTTGCTAACAGACAGCATATAGTTTGAAATATATGAAGGGCATGATGTAAACCAGCAAACTTGAGATCAGTTCATTCACAGAGATGGAGGGAAATGAACCACAGCTTGAGTTTCACCGGGGGGATAACTTTTCAGAGGAGATAAAAAGCTTTTTATGGAAAGTATTATTTTAATTTACTGTCAACAGAGAGATAATCTCAGAGCCAACACATTTTCTGTGTCTTGAGTCACAAAAACACACTTTCACGAGGCTGGAACAGTTTGTTTGCTCGTACTGTGTTGTATTTGTAGATTAATCAATATATTATAAATGTTAAGTCTTTTGAAGGATTTTAAAGACTGAAAAGAAGCAAATTGTTCAATTAATCATGGCGGCCATGCTTGTGTTTTGGTCACTCTACCATAGTTATTGTTTCATGAAACTGGGCTGTTGAAATGCCACAGAAAGTGGTACAGTCATCATATGCAGATTCTTTCCTGAGCGTGTGGAGCTACAAAGGGAATTGGAAAAATCTGCAGTGAAGGGCTTGGTCTGTTCTTGCTTTGTGCTGGTGCTAACGTGATTTAGCAGCCATGAAACTGGCTCTTGTTTATTCTGTCTCTTCATCAATTGAAAAAAGTGAAGCAGAGGGACGATTAAGAGTTGGTAATCTTGAGCTCCATTGTTTGCCCTCATTCAGGTGAGTAAACCAACTGACTGGAGCGGAGCGGACGTGCGGAGGAGCACTCCGTCACCGAACAAACAAATCTTCAAATCAATTCAAACAATTTTTGAACAATCTAAAATAAAAAAATAAAAATTTCAAATAATTTTTTACAAACCTCCGTTGCCAGAGAAAATTTATTTTCGCTGGCTCTGTGGACGCTTGGAGCTGTGAGACCCGTTCTTCTCTGAGCGTTCGGGACCTTGGGCATTGGCTGCCGGCCCGTTGCATTGGCGGCTGTCATTTTTTGATGGGGCTGGTGTCCTAATGGCTGGATGTCTGATTTTCTACTGTGGTGATGCGGGTTCTGATGGTCTGCGGCGTCGGATCTGTGGACGGAGGCTGTGTTTGGCGACTGCCGTATAAGGAGCTGGTGAACATCGACGCTGATTTTTGGATCACAGCTGAGGTGGAGTGCTGAGTCCCAGGGGTTGAACGAGTACATAATTTTTATACTCGACATTAACATAATAGTACTCTAGTCGAGCTCGAGTAGTTGATGATGTCATAGGATCTCAAGATGCAAAAAATAATTGTGGTGAGATGGTGTTCCACTTCCCCCTCCCTTCTACTCTGCGCACCTGGTGCAGCTAGATGCACACCATTGATCAGTGGGCGGGGCAGATGCCTTTATAGCTGGGTAGGCTGCTATGGGGTGTGTGTGTCTTTGTTTCCCTCCTTGCTGCTCCAGCTGGCTGCTTCATTCTGCTGGTGCTCTTGGTCTGCTCGTCTGAGATCGTAAGTGCCAGCTTCTTAAATTAATGACTGGGATCATGGCTGGGTTTGTGGGTGTCACACCTGTCCATTTCTGCAGCGTTGCTCTGCTAGCGTTGCCGGCTGGGTGGGGATTGTTGTGGCGTGCGGTTAGGCCCTCGCCTGCTTACCTGCTTCCTCCCAGGTTTGGCTGTGTCTCCACCTCAGGGGAAGTACCTGCAATTTATATTTTACTTATTTTCCTGAATCCACAACAATGGGTTCTCTTGTTTCAGGCACCTGATTTTGCTGCTTGGAGCCGCAATGCTGTGGACGCTCTGCTGTTTTGTCTTCTCTTGTCTTGTCTTGTTTGTCTTGTCCTGTATTTTTAGTGTGTTTGGGCATTTTCAACAAGACCTGTACTGGATGGGCAGGTTGTGTGGGCAGAGCATTGCTTCTCTGACTCCGTTGAACAGAGCATCTGGACTGGACGACAACGACTGAGGATGGTTTAAAGTGTCTGCCATTATTCCTGAGTCTTCCTGTTTTTACAAGGACCGAATGGTGGACTTGAATCCTTGGGTTTGAGGAAAGAAAGAACTCTTTTACAGGAACTGAGTGATGGACATGAAACCTCAGTTTTAAAGAGAATTGTTTTTATGAGAACTGTTTTTATGAAATTGTTTAAATAAATATTGTAAATTTGCAAAGGTCTGTGTTCTGGTGTATATTCTAACTTAAAGGAGCAAGAGCTCCACCTTCTGGTCACACAATTAACTACCGGTAACTAAAACGGCAAAAAA
>JBBPBX010007854.1:14268-57179 GCA_038048925.1 Garcialebias charrua | reverse complement strand
TCTTTAAAATGAGGCCACGTGACTCCATGAGACTAACCTGTATAAATAAATGATGAATGAATATGAATGTATAAATCCTACATCTAAGTGCTACTTAAAGGCCTTGCTTCCTTTGAAGGAATGCATATCGTCCACTGCCTTTCACGCCAGAGTTTAAACTAAGCATCCTTTGACGAGCAGGGACAAAGTTTTGGTCAAACCTTGTAAATTACGAGTGCAGTTTGTGATGTGAGATTCTTTAGCACTCAAATTATGTGGTGGGGTTGTCTCTCAGCTACCGCATTAAAATTTAACTCATTGTCAGTCAGCGTGATTGAGTTATAAACGTTTTTTTGTGGTTGCTCAGCTGTGGTGCCCGTCTCCAATAGAACTGCCTCCAAAAGTTGTAGATTTATATCTAATGTTTACTTTCAGAGAAATTCAATCAGTAACTGCTAGTGCATGACTGATATGTGACCTTCTGTACTGTAAACTATAGCACCAGCAGCGATGAAGCAACAAACTGTATCACATATAAATTAATAATTTTATGAAGGTATTAAACACTCAAACTAATTCATAGCTATATTAAATCATCTGTACCCACATTCTTGCTGAATCACTCGCTCAGACATTGATCCTTCATGATTACGGTGCATTTTGTTTCGGGCCTGCATGCTGCCGTTTGCTGGCTTAAAAGCAGCAGCATTAAAACTTGTCTTAAGTTTACCTAGAACGTTGTTTTGAATAAAAGCATGAGTTAGAATCATGTGCATGTGCAAACAACAGATTTACCTTGTCCAGTTGGTTGATGCCCTCCTCCACGCAGCAGATGGAGGCCACGGTTCTCAGAGCGTGAGCATACAGGTCTCTGAAGCGGTCCTGTCGGCAGATCATGAACAGAGCCACCACAGCTCCTTCCTGTGGGCATGGATAAATCTTTTTTATACACAAAGACCTCATGAACCTGCAATAAAAATAATATACAGTTCAGTTTTTCACAGGGACATAAGCCTTTGTGAGGATTATAGTTTTTCATGATCATCTGCAAGAAACGTTTTTTTTATTACAGAAATACAAACATTGATATAAAATGAAGCCACCAATTTACACTCCATGTTGACAGAATGCTTAAGTATTGTACAAATATTTTAGAGTATGAAAAAGCATTGATGTGCCCTTAATAACATCTAGCTATAGCTATAATTAAAAAAATATTTATTAAAGCAATATATTTAAAAAGAAATTGTTCAGTTTGGATTAGGTCATTATGACTTTTGGCAGCAGAACATTTTATGGAGCAGATAGATAGATAGATAGATAGATAGATAGATAGATAGATAGATAGATAGATAGATAGATAGATAGATAGATAGATAGATAGATAGATAGATAGATAGATAGATAGATAGATAGATAGATAGATAGATAGATAGATAGATAGATAGATAGATAGATAGATAGATAGATAGATAGATAGATAGATAGATAGATAGATAGATAGATAGATAGATAGATAGATAGATAGATAGATAGATAGATAGATGATAGATAGATAGATAGATAGATAGATAGATAGATAGATAGATAGATAGATAGATAGATAGATAGATAGATAGATAGATAGATAGATAGATAGATAGATAGATAGATAGATAGATAGATAGATAGATAGATAGATAGATAGATAGATAGATAGATAGATAGATAGATAGATAGATATAGTTTCTAGTGTTGGAACAACTTGTGAACCGTCTGAGAAAACAAAAAAATAATAAAATGTAAACAAATAGAATATTACACTCAAACATGACAAATGTACACACAGGAAGAATGGAATATGATTAGATAATAAAAACAAAAAACTGGAGATCAAACAAATTATTGTTTTGATATAAAGGAGAAATTTAAAAAGTGTGAAGGCTGAGGTCCATCACAATAAGTGCAGAGTGCGCACACACAATCAAGACTTGTATCTGAGCACAGTTATTCTTCAAAACTGGAGAATCCTTTTAACTTTTTGTATCTTTAAGAAATAAATAAATAAAACACTGAATATAAAAATTGTGCTATGATCAAATGCATTTGCTAGCTATGACAGAGGTTTCTAGACTGATAGTCTGAGGCTTATTGTTTACTCTGCCGTTCTGCCTGTCTTATCAACAGTGCTGCCAGAAAACAACAACACTTGATTTTATTATATGTACAGAATGATTCTTACCTCCCTCCACTTTCACTGTTCTCGTGTGTAAATACTTTATGATCATTAAAATGAAACCGCCCTTCTGATGGACATGGACAAACTAATAATCCTTATTTCTACTATTTAATTTTTCTTATCAAGTAGAAAGAATCATAAGTTTGGAGGAAATTTAATTAAAGTACATCTTGCACACGGAGCGAAAAGTGACAGAAAGCAAAGCAAACGCCCTAACGCTTCACTTTAAGCTCTGTTTGATTTTGCTGTAGCTACATGGATAGATCAAATCTGCAGAAAAGTGGAAAAATCTGTATTTAAGAGGAAAGTGTGTTAATTCTGGTTGTGCTTACTGACCTCGAACCGATTTTATGAGGTACACGGCGCTCAAACATCTTTCAAAATAAACGTGTTTCGCTTAATGCGCCTGATGCATGATTTTTATTATTTATTATGTAAAATGTTGATTATGGTAATTTTTAGTATGGTAACTGAACGTGTGAGGATGTGCAGGCATTGACGATGTGCAAGGATATTAATATGAATTTTCGAACTTGTAGAAAGGAAAATGCTTTGTATTCTTATTGTATCTAGATTTTTAAATTATTAGTATTTTAATGTATAGTTTTTATTATGTGGAGGTTGTAAGGTTGACTACATGAATATGTAGGCAGGAATACGCTCAACCAGGGACTGGAGCAGTGAATTAGCTGTAGTTATATACTCTTTGTGCAACACATCAGTCACAGAGTTGTTCTGTTCTGAGTTTGTGTGCATTGTCCCTGTCAAATAAACTGATGATAATAATAATAATAATAATAATAATAACAATAATAATAATAGTAATAATAGTAATGATTATGATTATGAGGATGATGAAAACAGACCCGTTCATTGATATTGTGCCTTATAATCCGTTGTGCCTTATAGTTCGAAAAAAACGGTATACAAAGTGCAAGCAAGATAAATATTTGGCAATTAGACGAACTGTCTATAGCTCCATAGTTTTCTTTTCAACATTATAATCCCCATTGTTCAAATAATATCATCACTGTATCATCATAAACATCTTTGCAAATAAAGTTCCGCAAATAGTGACGATTCAAATCAGTGTGTTTGTTCTAAATTGTAAAATTTTATATTGCTCCAATGGAAGAACTCGTGTTTTTTAGGGTTATTTTACTGAGATTGATAATTACAATTAGTAAACAAATTTTTCCTTCAATAGAAGGTGGTGCTCCGAGGTTTAGATTAAATTTATAATCATAATCCCCCAATCTGCTACACAAGCAAAAACATCATTGCCCGCCTTTCTATCATAACTGCATGTTTTCTTTACCAAGTGCAGCCCTGACGAATTTGGGACAAAAAAGAACTGATGTTTAATAAGGTTATTCTCCAAGAATAACAAGAGAAGTAACGCGAGATCTTCATCAGAGTTCATGCTCAATAATCCAGGTGGAAAATTCAACAAAGTTCAGTAAGGTCATCTGGACGGTTTATTTGTTGTTGTTGTTGTTGTTGTTGAGCCATTTGGAGAAATGTTTTGTTGAGAAGTCCTTTGGATGAAGGATGAAACATCTCAACAATAACAAAAAAAGAAACTGTCCAGATTACCTGACTGAACTTTGTTGGATTTTCTACCTGGATTATCGAGCATGAACTTTTGTGTTTGAACCACTTGACTATGGCTGCCTCAGAGGAGTCGACGAGGGAGAGGGTGGGCCCCAGAAACCGTCTTATCACCAGCAAATTGGTTGGTCCACTATGGGAGTGTAATGTTTGTGGGATTGTTGGGGCTCCTCGGACTGATGAAGTCCTTTGGATAAAGAACAAAGTGTCTCAAAAAAAAAAAAAGTCCAGATGATAAGATCTTTTGCAAAACCTACTTATTTAAATTGACTTATTCACCAGTTGCCATTGTCTGGTTTTGCCTTGAAGCACAGCGTGAGGAATGCAGCGTGCACTGTGTTGGAACCAGCACAGCTTCAGTTCGCAGACCACAGCAACGCGTTGGTTTCAAAGAGCCCAAAAGACCTTATTGTGATTTTATTGTGTTGAAGTTTGGGGAAAGGCGTGTAAAACCATAACGAAGCCTATTTTTATTTTACAAAAAAGCTGTGAGAATTATTACAAGAAAGCCTTACTGTCATCCGTCGAATATATTATTTCAACAACTTAAGTTGCTCAAGTTTTATGATTTAGTGGACTACAATATTTTGTTGGTAATGTATAGAGCCCATAATAATGTACTGCCTTCTAATGTTCAAATGAAATTTGTTGAGTTCGAGCTGCTATAGTCCTAAGGGAACTGAGATTTTTGCAAAACCTCAGTATAGAACAAGCTTAAAGGGACGGTCTGTTTCAATACAGGGAGTTGATTTGTGGAACGGTTTAGGAAATGAAGTTAAATCAGCAAAATCAGTGCTTGTGTTTAAAAAAATGATTAAAACTAAATTGTTAACAAAATACTAAAAATGTCTTTAAATTGTGTATTGTACTAGAAAATTTTAGAATTGTAATGAGTTACTCTTTTGGTTCGATTGCTGATTGACGACTATTGTTGGAGTGAACTGTTTGTATTGATTTTGTTTTTTGTTTTGGAAAAAAGGGGAAGGTGTAATAAGATTTCTTCTTCTTCCTGCAACCTTTCATTTTACGTTTTTTTTGCTTTTAATATTACATGTAAGAAGGTTTTTCTTTTAGCACAATGTAAAATAAATAAATAAATAAATAAATAAATAAATAAAAATAATAATAATAATAATAATTAATTCAATTTATAACGCACTTTTCATTACTGAAAATCTCAAAGTGCTACACATATATTGAATGCTACACACATTCATAAACCGGTGGCGGCAGACTACCATGCAAGGTGCTTTCCAGTCCTACCGGGAGCAACTCAGGGTTAAGTGTCTTGCCCAAGGACACAACGACACATGGTGCGGGTCCCGGGAGTCGAACCGCCAACTTTCCGATCGGGAGATGACTGCAATTACCACTACACCACGGCCGCCCCAAAAAAGACTTGAGATGACCGACGCCTTTGGCCAGCTGTACCCAACGAGTCCGGCAACCACAGAGCCCGTTGAATCGCTCTCTCAGTTTATGATGTCAGGTAAATGCAGACAAAATATGCATACTTCATGAATGAAAAAAACACTGAGCCATAATAGCTGAACATTTTCTGTTGGATTATGTTTGGTGTAAACAAACAAAAATACCACCTGAGCTGGATCCATGCCTATACTGAGGCATACCTGTAACAAAATAGAAAAAAAATAATAATAATAAACACTTGAGATTGTTGGATTGTATCCACTGTGGCTAGAATTACCTGGAGCAAGATGAAGCGCGTAACTACCACCATTATCCTAATAAGGCCATTATTCTGGACTGGCTTGTCTCATATTCTAAGGCCCTGCTGCTGTGGCTTGGAGTGGTTAATCACGCCGCCCTGCAGCCTGACCGCTCCTGCCTGTTCACTGCCTACACAATCCTGCTCCACAATACCTGGAAGACTTAGCACTGTCTATATTTAGGAATTGTTGCGTTTTAATTCAGGCTACTCAGGTTGTGACAAGTCATGTGACGTAATATGCCCTTGAAAAAAATATTCATGTTTAATTTTAAGTACATTTGAATGAAAGACATGTGGTTGTGTGCAAAACAATGAATCCAATGGGTGCACCAGGCAAAGGCAAATTGCAGGGGAAGCATCTCACGTTCACAGATTGTTGGGCTTGTCGGTTGTTTCCTCTTCGTCTTTGTTGAACAATTGCTTCCGGTGAGTTCATCTTTCCTTAAACGAGAGCCTTTACAAGCCTGTGATGCTGTTTCTCTGTTATTAATGCGTTGGCGACGACGGGCTCACCCGGCGTGTGATTTTTTTGTTCCATCGCACGGTTTTTTAATCATCCTCTCGGCTCTGTTGAACTCATAAACATCAAAGTTTACAAGATTTGTGAACAAAGACGTTGCCTGGATAAATCGACGTGAAT
Organism: Garcialebias charrua; assembly: GCA_038048925.1. Lineage (NCBI taxonomy): Eukaryota > Metazoa > Chordata > Actinopteri > Cyprinodontiformes > Rivulidae > Garcialebias > Garcialebias charrua. The sequence continues at coordinate 50,999 of JBBPBX010007854.1, read as the reverse complement.
CTCCCAGGATGGAAACTCGCTTCATTCAACAAGCGGTTTGTTGGAAACGGGGTCCAAACGGTTGACCACCGCATATTTTCCACATGAAAATTATAGACCAAGACCAATGGAGACTTGAATGTCTTTGCTGTGTTTTTCAGTTTTCTCTGTGCGCCCAATTTGTTCTCCAACATTCTAAAGCTTATAGGACATTTAGAGAGTAAAATCACATACGTGGACACATTTAGATCTGCAATTTTAAATGTTTAACAATCTGATGGACTGATTCATCCATTTATCCATCCATTTTCTAATTGTCTGTGGTTGTGTTGGGGGAGGAAACACATCCAGAAGGGAAACCCAGTCCTCAATACTCTCTAGATCAGGGGTCACCAACACGGTGCCCGTGGGCACCCGGTCGCCCCCAAGGACCATTTGAGGTGCCCTCGGACCTGTTCTAAAAATAGCACAACTCACAGCTGCATTTAAAATTTCATTTTATTCAGTTGGTATTCTTTTTTTGTATTTATATATATTTTAAAATGTCTATCTTAAAAATATGTTCTTAAAAATATGTTTATTATAAAATAAATTCCATTTACGCTTTGTTATTTCCGAAGAGTTTATCAAACTGGTGCCCTTTGTATGACTCCGTAGCGCTCAGTTTCAAAAAGGTTGGAGACCCCTGCTCTAGATCCTCCTGGAAGAAGTCAAGGTCCCAGGCCTGGAAAGGTATATTTAATCCATCTAACAAATTTGGGATGTGCCCTGAAACCCTTTGGAAAGAAGCATAACATTCTCATTAGATGCCCAAATCCACTCAGATGTCGTCTTTTAGCCCCACATTAAAACCACCTTCTTCCACCTGCATAGTATCTCTAAAATTAGAAACATCGTATCTAAAAATGATGTCACGTCAAGACTGGACTATTGCAATGGTTTGTGGGCGGCCAACTACTTCTTTAAAAAGTCTTCAGTTAATTCAAAATGCTGCTGCCAAAGTCTTAACTGGAGTTAGTGGAGAGATCATATCTCTCCAGTTTTACCTTCTCTCCATTGACTCCCTGTCAAATCAGAATTTTATTCAAAATCTTACTTTTAACCAACAAAGCTCTCAACAACCTAGCTCCATCTTATATTACAGATCTTATTGTTCCATATTTTTTCTAACAGAGCACTTCACTCTCAGACTGCAGGTTTACTTGTGGTTCCTAGAGTTTCCAAATATAGAATGGGAGGAAGATCTTTCAGTTCTCAGGCTCCTCTCTTGTGGAACCAACTTTCAATTTATGTCTGTAAGGCTGACACACTGTCCAGTTTGAAGACTGGGATTAAGACTTATGATCTGTCTGTTTTGCTACTTTGATATATTTGTTTTAACTTGTTTAAAAAAATCTGTATTTCTCTCTTATGATTTTCTGTTGTTGATTGTCCAAGGAAAGTCTACTGTTGCTGTTGTTATCATTATTTGTTTGTAGCCAGGTCTCTCTTGTAAATGTGTCCTTGAGGCTCAATGGGATTAACCTGCCTAAATAAAGGTTGAATGAAAAAAAAAAACTTTCTTTTTAGGATAAATCCTATAGTTAGGGTCAGCTTGGGTTTCCTGAGCTGAGCCTTAGTTATGCTGCTATAGGCTTAGATTGCTGGAGGACAAACTGACCACACTTCTTCACACTGCTACTGTCTTTACTTACTCTGCTTGACCTGTTTTTTATTTGTAATTATTTTTTATATCCTTGACATGTCTTTTTGTCTTTGAGGTGCTCCTGGACCTATACTGTATCTGGACCTGTCATCCTGTGTTCGTTTCTCCTTTCTGTCCTCTCAAACCAGCCGGTCAAAGCAGATGGCCGCTTGTCCTGAGCCTGGTTCTGCTGGAGGTTTCTTCCTTTTAAAAGGAGTTTTTCCTTTCCACTGTTGCCACTGTGCTTGTTCAGGATGGGAGACTGCGATGAAGTGAAGATGCAACTTGTCTGCTGGATTCCTTTGATAGAGAATTTTACTAATTGGCTTTTCTATGTATGTGAATGTTCCTGTAAAGTGCCCTGAGACAACTTTGTTGTGATTTGGTGCAATGTGAATAAGCTGAATTGAATTCAATTTAATTGAATGGATCAAACCGAACCATACTTATTGTGTGGCACTTTTCAAAATGTTATGCAAAAAAACTAATAGTGAAAAGACAATAATAAATAGAAAACCATAAAAACAAACAAAAAATACTTTGTACCGGTAGTTCAAAGTATGATAAGACATAAAATAAAAATAATAAAAATCATCACCTCTCATGCTGTGTTAAAGACCAGTGAGTACAAATGTGTTTTAGAATGAGATGTAAAAAGTCCAAGACTTTAGGCCTGTCTAATAGCAGTTGGTTGCATGTTTTAGGAACTGCAACAACAAAAACTCAGTTACCTTCATGGACCAGCCTGGACCTAAATCTCATCACCACTGAGGATTGGTCTGGACATCAGGACAAATAAAACAATCATCTTGAGGACACATAAGAAACAGGCCCCAGGAGTCTGCCCATGCTGGGTTTGATACAAGGTCATCAATAACGCTTTATAATCAATTCTAAAGCAACAGGAGTCAATAAAGAGAAGCCAGCACGGGAGAGATACTGTATACAGTATTCATACTTTATTTTTTATGTTTTTAAAGACCAGGGGCCTCATGTATAAAGACTTGCGTGGATTTCTTACTGAAACGTGACGTACGGTCAAATCCAGAAAACTGCGTATGCACAAAAAAATCCAGATGTATCAAACCGTGCGTACACCTGAATCCACGCACATTCCTTTTGTACATCACAATCAACGTGGAACTGAGCGCACGTGAGACACCTCCCCTGACACGCCTTCATTTACATATGTTAAACAGATGCAAATTACTTCCTGCATGTGTGAAGGACATGTTTGTTTGATCCCTGCGCGATCAGAAATTATTTCTAGATTCAGGAAAATAATGAATTTAATATAATATGAGTGAGGAAAAAAATCCTAAGTAAGAATAGTAATAAAATGTGTTTATCACGCAAAGAACGAGTGATTGTGTGTCGGTATTTGTGTGTGCGCGCACCCTGCTTTGGTGCGCTACCGGCTCATCCATTCATTCTGAGTGAAAATATTAACTTTGCGCACGAGTTTATTACCATAATTACTAGGCATGTAACGAGATCTCGTTGTACGAGATCTCGCAATATTAAACTCCCGCGATATCTCTCGTTGAGAGGTAACGTTGTCTCGCGAGATGCTAATGCTAGCGCTAGCAGAGCCCCTAGCAAGTCAGCGTCACGGACAGCATGGCTTCGCCGGATGAAGTTGCTATAGAAGACGCCCCAACTACTGATGGAGGGTCCCGGTGCCGCCCGCAGACGCCTCTACATTGATGGAGGGTCCCGGCGCTGCCGACGCTGCCCCGAATGTAAAGACACGCGTGTAAACACCGGTGTGACCGGTGTTGCCAGATAGAGTCCCACCCACCCAAAGCACTCTTTACCCGCAAAAGTCAGAAGGAAAATCGCGGTGAACCGCCCAATCTGGCAACACTGGTGAGTGACGGCTGCAGATTCAGCGCTGATGCGGATATTTATGTTCAATTTTTGGAAAGTCCTGCGTGAATATCTATTTTTTTTAACAAAGTTGAACGTTCTAAGGTCTAAGGAGATTCAATCAGTAAAATGAAGACATCAGTTGGGTTTGTAATACATGTTAAAACAGAATAAAAGCCTTTTTGCGGCATAAAACCGATCTTTGAAGTTTTCTTGAACTAATGTTAAAATCTCGTCTCGTTCTCGCGAGATCTGTGATTTTCTCGTCTCGTCTCGTCTCGTGAGTTTTGTGTATCGTTACACCCCTAATAATTACGGTAAACACAGAGGAACTTGGATGTTTGGTTGAACATAGATCTTTGTTTATTTAATAGCTGATATGAAGAAACGAGTCTCTGCGTCTCAGTGGAGAGTTTTCATGACATGACGTGATGTTGGAGTCTCCAAACGCTGCGCGCGCCGCAGCCTTGTGCGCAGTCTGTTTGTCTGTGAAGCTTTTACTCTCCTACAAGTTATATATGGTGTACTTTCACGTGTCATTTTGGAGAAATCTACAATAAACGCAGATTATGAATCACCTCCAGCTGCCGTGTAACACCGGCGAGGGTGCGCGCGCGCTCCAAAGCGCGACCACTCAGCCTTTGGAATCATATAGATGAGACATTCCATTGGACATGAATCGGCTTTGTGTGGACTGGACAGCCCTGATCGGCCTGCAGCTCCCTCAGGAAAGCTCGGGAACAGTTTGATCGCTGCTTCTGCATGTGCACGCGTGATGCACGGCTCCTGTGTTGCTCCAGAGCGCAGCAGTGCCAAACTGAAAAATGATTATTTCTGAAAACGGCTGATAAGCCATATCCTAGATCAGAAAATTATATCTGTTTATAAATAAATGCTCTGCGTGTTACACTATTTATTATATCCTCCAGTAAGGCTGAATGAATCCGTTCCTGTTAAATTTATTTTTTGCACAACTTTGCGCGTCCTTTATTTAACTGCGTCATGTGGATGTAATACTTGTTAATCGTGTGTTTGGTGGGAATATTAATCATTTTCACATCATGAACAGTTAATAATAATAATAATAATAATAATAATAATAATAATAATAATAATAATAATAATAATAATAATAATAATAATAATGAATTCAATTTATAACGCACTTTTCATTAATGAAAATCTCAAAGTGCTACAAGGTGCAACAGAATTAAATGTCAATAAAACAATTAATAAAACAATTAAAATCAACAACAGTATCAGCTAGATCAAAAGTAGAATCATGAGGAGGTAGAGTATGCTCGGTTGAAAAGAAAGGTCTTCAAGCCGCTCTTAAAGTCAACCACAGACTGTGGGGCTTCAGTTTCTCTGAATCACCTGTAAGTGTCGCCAAAGGAACAAGAACCACAGAAACGTGCGTACGCCAGCCATGGGGCTGGCGTGGAAATGTACTTGGATGCGCACATATTCACGTTCAGTTCAGTTTTGATACATACGGGGTTTTGCATGGATAGTGCCGTACGCAAGGTTTTTGTGCGCACGCACGGTTGATACATGAGGCCCCAGGTGCTGCGTTCTGAACTAACTGTAGTTGTGAGCGGCCAGCCTTACTCACATCAACATACTGTACAGTCAAAGTTAAATAAATCTAGTAGTAAGGTAAGAAAACTGCAAATCGCCCATTCAAAATCATTAAAAGATTAATAAAATAAAACCATCGGTTTGAAAAAGTATCTATTTACTGCAGAACTACCGTATTTTTCGGACTATAAGGCACACTTAATGTTCTCAAAAATCAACAGTGAACCTTATAATCCGATGCGCCTTATAGTCCAAAAAATATGGTAATCTTTTTCTCAAGGGTAAAATCTGAACCATATGTCACCCCCATTTCATACAGGATACTTTACAAATGGCTTCAGACTCCAGAGCTATAGAAGAGCTATGGTTTCACTGAGTCCAACAACAATAACTTCAGTTCTATCTCATTAAAATTGAGAATGTTTGAAGTTGTCTAAGTTTGTACCTCAGTAAAGTGGTCAAGCAGTGGTCTCAGTGGAAGAGATCGATTGTGCTTCAACTGTAGGTAGATATGAGTGTCAGCTGTTTGAAAGCTTGAGATGCAGCAGAACGCCTGTGATCGTTTGTGTTTTGGTGGTTTCTGCAGTCATTTTTTTCCCCGCCTTGTTTTATTGTTGTGTGTTGACTCTTTTTTTTTAAGATCTGTTGTGTTTTTAGTTGTTCTCATTGCATTTCCTCTGTCTGTCATTTCCTCTGTCTGTCTTGCTTCTCGGTCGTGTTCCATCTCACACCTGTTCCTTATAACAATTAGACTCAGCTGTTGCCTCTTATCCCACCACTCCCTCAGTACTTACACTCCAGGCTTCTCATTCTAACTTCAGTTTGGTATACTGGTGTGCACCTGGTTTTTGCTTCTTGTATGCTCTTTGTATCTTCCTGATGATATGGGTGTCCTTAGTGTTTTTCTGTGTATTTATTGCTGTTGTTCCAGACTCTTTTTTTTATTTTTTGCTAATAATAAATTATTTATATTACTTGATTCCTTGTGTGAGCCTGCGTTCTACTGTATCTTTATTGCAAAGGGCGACAACAGCAGTTCACTTTAGTTCACTGTCCCTGGATGATGGTACTGCCTTTCTCAAAGCTGAGCTCAACCACCCAACAGAGAAAGCCCAGTCCAAACATCCAGGATCTTGTTTTTTCAATCATGAGCCAGATTTCATGAACTTATGAGGGTTGGAGCCTATATGGACCTTAAAAGTGGTCCAGCTTCACCCTGCCATCATTTGTGAACAAAACTCCCACAGTCTTCCTCTTGAAGCATAGTTTAACACAAAAGTTATGTGATGGGTAAAGAAGCTCCTATCTTCCTGGATCTAGATCTTCCTAGACCTCCTATATCTTTTGGTGCCCCACATGTTTCCACAAATTACTTTCTTTAAAACTTTAACTTTTTTCTACTAGGAATACCCCTCCTATCACCAAGATGTATTGCTATGGATCAATGAAATGAGCAAATGCTTATTTTTACTTACAGTACATGACATTTATTTTTCCTGAACAGTTGGCACCTGGTATCTATTAAGATTGTAACAGTGTTCAACTTCATTAATCTGACAATATGCATCCCATTCCTCTGTCAGTCAGCAGTAACACTGGCATAATGATGGAAAGGACAAAACTATCTCTCCTCTGATATTCAGTCAATTTGTAATAATTAACAAGTGAATGAGAGAAGTCAGCAGTCTGTGGAAAATTAAAATGCAAAATATCTCAGACATAGCTTACGATACGATGTGGGCTTCTGTGAAAAATGTTTGAGAGACTGTCAAAGACAGCTAAATGTCAGAGGGACATGTTTCGTGCTGGGTACTCATTAAGTCTTTCCCTGGTGGTTTGGTCTGCGGCTCTGCACGAGGAGTTTAGTACGAGTTGACGTAAAGGTACGTGAGCGATGTGCATTTGTGATCATGGTCCACTCCTAATGGGAGCTGACAGTATTGATCTCACAATCTGGCTGCAAAGGAGGCATGCATATGTGATTGTGTGTGTGCATGTGTGTAGGCCATCAGGATGAGTCTTATCAAAAGAATCAAACAAGCAGTAGGCTAACGGACGGCCAACTGAGACTTGCTGTCTGGTCTGTCTTGTCTTATCTCACAGTAAAATGGCTTTGAGCAGAATGTGCACACTGTTAGCTGCTGCTTTCAAGTTTGCAGATCTGGATGTTGACCGCGTGCAGAAGGTCATCCGAGTGGGGATGTTCCAACACAGACTCAGTCGATTGAGCAAACCTCAACTTATTATGCTGAAAACCCTTAAAGAGTGGAGTGTTTGTTACCTTGGCAATGATGCTGCAGAGCTGAGGTCCATCCTGCGTCAGGGAAAGCAAGTTGCTAATGGCACTGCCAATAGAATGAACACTGTCGGAAGACTCAATCTGTTTGATCAGGACCTACAAGAAAGATGATACCCTTATTAATGTCTATGTTGATGTAGAAACGCACAAAACTCAATAATCTGGAATTTTAACCACGCAGAGATTATGTGCATTACATGTGTTCAGGATTTTTGACTTTGCAACCTTAACTTTGGTCTAAAGCACATATGTCAAAGTCAAGGCCCGCGGGACAGATCCGGCCCACAAATTAATTATCTATGGCCCCCTGGATGATATTTAATTACTATTAGAACCGGCCCGCAGACCACAGCCGCCCGCTGGTGTTTTACACGCACCAACATGACATTCCCCACAATGCAACGGTAGTAGGGACGGGGCAGATCCGATCCGGAGGCGTGTCTCATGAACCCAGAGTAATAAGACCCGCCTCACGTCACATTCAGGAAATCCATTTCATAGTTTGCAGCCAGCTACAACGTGCGGACTGAGTGAGTAGCACTTTAGCTAACAGCTAGCCAACTTTTCATTGTAACATGTCTGCTGTGTGAAGTATTTTACACTAAACACCAAGACAGCAACGTGCAATGTCTGCAGAGCCATCGCGCCACATTAAATTGTGGTCAAGTTAGTTTTACGTTGGACATTCGAGCTCTGGGGCTTCAGCGGGACGCCACTCTCGCTGAACCAAAACAGGGAAACCGACCGCAGCCAGCTGCGTCCAGTATGACCCGCTGTCTGACCGTCTCATAGGAGGGACAGGCTGAGAGTGACTGACCGAAATCAGAGCGCACGCCCCGTATTGAACCAGAAAAACACACCGCTGAGCTCCGTGGCTTCAGCGGTGTGTTTTTCTTGTTCAATCCGGGGCGGGCGCTCTGATTTCGGTCAGCCGCTCTCAGCCTGTCCCTCCTACAAGACGGGGACGCGGCTGGCCGGGTCGGGATGCTTGTGTTTCGGTTCAGCGAGAGTGGCGTCCCGCTGAAGCCACGGAGCTCGAATGTTCACCGAGAAGTTGCTAAACTTCATCATAATTAATGACCAACAGCTATCAGCTGTAGAAAATGAAGGATTTCACAGCTTGATACTTGCAGCCAACAGTAAACAATCATAAAAAAGCATATTAATTAAAAATCATAAGAAAACTGTAAAAAAACAAAACATAAACAGCTACATTATAAAACAATGTAAAATACTAAAAGCAGGAACATGTCTGTGTTGATTTATGCCAAGAACTTAGCAGATGTAAAGCTATTTAATATTTTATTTAATTCATTTATTCATTCATTTAAAAGAGACAAAATAAAACAAATTTATCAAAAAGAAAACATTGAATGAAAAGAGTGCAGAAAGAAGAAAAATATTCTTATATCACCCCCTTATAATAAACATTGAACCAGTCCGGCCCTTGGCTTGTAGCAAATTTGTTTTTTTTGGCCCTCAGTGTATTTGACTTTGACACCCCTGCTAAAGGAATGACTTTCTGGAGGAGAAAAATATACTGGTAGCATCCTATTAGTCTTATTATGATCAGGATTCACTGTGAAGTAATGAACCAAAAATACAAATGCAAAACAGGTAGGATGGATGTGGGCAGATATTTTTTTATTATGGTTCACTAGAGACAAAAAGCATGCATGTTAGACTATCTACCAGCTCTGATTGACTCTAGGTGAGAGTATGAATGGTTGTTTGTCTCAATAGTTGGTGGTCCTGTGATGGACATCCAACCGGTCCAGGGTGTTCCCCACCTCTTGCACAGTGACTGCTGGATATGGGCTCTAGTGACCCCCCGCAACCCAAAAAGGAAGAAGCGGGTAAAGATGATGGATGGATGGATGGATGGATGGATGGATGGATGGAATGAACTTTTGAATTGAGTTCCTTTACACCAATATTAGTTTATTTCCTCTCTGCTCTTTTTGTTATTACATCACAGGGTGGTGACGTATGCTTAAATGCAAAACCAATAATAATTCATAAGAAAAATATTGGGACTTTACTCCTAAAACAGAACATATGATTTTCTTTAGTAGGATAAACATTTCACAATTTTCATAGCAGATTAGTTGATGGTGTTTTTGATGTTGTAGTTTAGTTTGTCTTTCATTGCATCATTATACTTGCTACTGTATATGCAAACAGTGATTAGTACTTCTTCATTTATTAACTGACCTGCTATTCCATGCAGCCCGTCACTCCAATAAAATGTAAATGGTGACAACTGACAATGTGCTTAATGGGCTCCTATTTCTTCTAGAGCCAAAATCTCCTTATAATCGTAATCAAACTCAACATTTAAATCAGGTGTAAAAAGGCTTTGGCTATATAAAAGAACTCAGTGACAAAATAACTCCAAGTTTAAAATAAAACATGACTTATCTAGACTAACATGGCTTGTCTAAAGGTGTTTGCAAGTGCAGAAGGTAAATATAATTTTATACCTGGATCTCATTGGCCAGCGCCATGTCAATCATGTTGCTGAAAGAATCACTGACATCTGTGAGGATCTCGTGGATCGCCTCCCTCATGGATTTAAGGAAGAATTCATCACTGGTGTGAAGGCACCTGCAAGTAAGGCAGATAATAAACAATAACAGGTAAAATAATTGGTAAATCTGGTAATTTGCTATAAGTTTTAACAGGTCAGGTCAGGATGAAAATGTACGGCGTTAACCAGACAACTGATTAACAGCAACACCTAACATAATGCATTACTGTAACACGTTGCAGCGCTCTAAAGTAGATGTTCAATTACATTTGATTATGTTTTGAAATCAGTCCAATTCATTTTTTTTGTTTCATCTTTATTTATCCAGGTAGTCTCAGTGAGTCACGAGAACTCATTTTCAAGAAAGACCTGTTTAGGGAGCAGATGGTGGAGGTTGAGAGCCTTGCTCAAGGGCCCAGAGTGGGACAAATGAGGGTGGAGGCAGGTGTGTGTGTTTCACATTTTCCACCCACATTTTTGATGTTGACAGTACCGGGAGTTGAACCTGCGACTTTCTGATCACCGGCCCATCTTCTCTAACCTCTGCGCCACCATTCCCCAAAGTCCAATTCATGATGGCCACATGATCTTTAAACAACTCAAAACTTGTAGTTCTTCTGTTAATTATCACATATTAAGCTAAAGTTTGGGGTGGTAGTTGTTGAGACTCATCTCAAACACATATTTTGAGGGCTAACAGATCGTTTTAGGGCTTTGTTTAAAACAATGACATGCGAGATGGTAAGTGACAAACATTCCCTAAAGAAATAATAGTTTTTGGGATACACGATATTATCAGCATCGTATCATATCGGCCGATATTAGAGTTAAAGTTCAATATCGGACATCGGCCATTCCATTAAAATAACTCGCCGATATAAAAGGTGCCGTTTTTGTATCACAACCCAGTGACAAGGATGCCTGCAGTGCCAGCACAACGTGATGACATCACGCGCACCTGCCTGATCTCACAGCGGAGAGGAAAATTTTAAAATGTTGGCGGTGTGGAAGGTTTTTTTTGTTAAGGATGTCAGATTTTGAAGATTTTTGGACTACGCTGAGCCTCACTACATCGCCCCCAGTTGGAGATATTTTTCAGATGTAACCTTACCCGAGTTACAAACCATCATTTCCAACGTCATTGAGAAGCTAATAACCATTAACACGACTTGTTGGGTGAGTTTTACCACAGACATTTGGACGTCAAGTGTTAGCCTCGTTAGCATGATTAGTCTTAAGGCACAATAGACAAAAACTTTGAACTTAAAAAGTCTGTCCTTCATGCACAGGAGTGCAGAGGATCCCACACTGCAGCTAGGAACCTGGGACAAGCCTCCACAAGTGAGACAGCATCACAGGTGACTAATGCTAATAAATAACATTTAATACTTTTCATGTAATATAAGTTAAAGTGCTCATTTGGCTGTTACTGATTATATGTCACCAGCTCCTACAGCTGTTACACAATTTTTGTAGCAAATAAGCCTCAATAAGAGGGCTATGTTCTGACAAAGAAAAGTAGGCTATATAAAATATCGGTATCGCTATCGTTTTTTGGCTAAATAAGTTTTAACATATTGGATATCGGCCAAAAATCCAATATCGTGCATCCCTAGCTAGTTATGTTTTTTAGTTTGCTTGCTTGTTTGTTTTACTATTGTGGCTTATTGTTTTGTTAAACAACGACTATTTTATCTTAGTTTTTGTAACACCTTGTAGAACCATGTGAAGTGCAACCCAAATAAAGAAATACTTTTTGTTTGTTTGTTTGTTTTTATGTCCCTGTGTGTTAACTGTGTTTTACCTCTCTGTAATATTAGTCAGCTCCAAACACTTTTCTAGCAGTGATTTTTCATACTGCGGCAAAAGAAAAAGAAAAATACTTCAGAAACCGATAAAACAATTAGAAATATAGTTTCACAAAAATCCCATCAGTTTCAACATTTTACTTGCATGAAGGTGACAAAATGTGCCTCTGATGCTGTTGTGTTTATGTCCAGCTCATTGTTTCTGTAACACCCATGATCAACCATCACCTTCTGCATCTCAGGCGGTGTACTCCGAGCAGCGCTGTACTCGTGAATCAGCGAGCGCACGTGGCAGTTTGCACGTACGGCCGTGCTGTGGACTCTCTGCCACCGTCCCTTCTCCAGCCGCTGGAACATCTTTCCCAGCTCCGTGCTGACGACTAATGCACGCCGAAGAAGTGTCTGCAAGTTGTTCCTGGCCACGTGGTCCCCTGCCCCAATCCCAGAGGTCACTATCAGCTCTCCCTGCTGCATGTCCTCCTCAACCCCAATAGGTTTGGCCTGGAGGACACACATACATTCCACCTCTGTCATGTGGCGCAGGTCCTCCATCCAGCGCTGGACTGAGTCCACCTGGAGAGACTGCATACGAGTACTATGGAAGGAAGAACAAAAAACAGAAACGGTACGAAGATGTAAAATTACAGTCAGTTTTATTGATGTAGGAACCTTTTCTATACTCATAAGGATACGGACATGATTGTGATTCTTATACTTGTGGAGCAGTTTGACCTGGTGATGGAACACAAACAGATCTAACAGATTAGTCCAAGCAGGAATCACCTTGCACTTTGATGTTTGCAGTTTACAGGACTTACACAGCAACCGCCTCACTCGGAAAGCCCTCTGCATGGCAGGTGATCCCACACACCCACTACACAGCTGCTTCAGCCTGTTGCCTTCAGGGAGGAGACTGAGGAGTCTCCAGGCTCGAACCAGCAGACTAAATGACAGCTCTGTTCATCAGGCAGTCAGGATGCTTAACTCTCTACCTGCTCTGCCCTCCCTCCCACTTGTACTGCATTAACACTAAAAACTTTCACACATTACCACACAACACAAAGACTTTAACACTGGACTCTGTGTCATCAAAACGGGTTATTCACTCAACTCACGGTCATGTGCTCATTCAGTTTGCACTACTTCTTATATTTGCACTAATGTTTGTATTACATTACTGCCTATAGTCATACTACTGTTTACATTCACTGTTTACATTTATTACTACTGTTTACATTCATTACTACTGTTTACATTTATTACTACTGTTTACATTTACACTACTTTTTATATCTACACTACTGCTGATATATATATTTTTACTAGCCTTATTGCATATGCCACTTTACCTCTATACCAATATCAACTACCTCATACATATACTATGTACATAAACGTCATATGCTGCTTTGTCACTCTATTACAAATGTCAATGCCAGAACTTTCATTTTATTTTATAGATATACTTTTTACACTTTTATACTACTATGCAAAAACTCAGGACAGTATTACACTTTTATTATTTACTGTAATTTCATGCTTATGTTTATTAAATGTTTTAGTGTTTTAGTGTTTAAATGTTTACTGTTGCACCGAGGGATAGAGAGAAATGCAATTTCAATCCTGTGTATGTCCTGTACATATTGCAGTTTTGACAATAAAATTGACTTTGACTTTGACTTTGATATTGTGATCTGTGGTGAAAACAGGAAACAGGTGGAAGAGAAGTCGGAAGAGATGGAGGTATGCACTTGAAAGAAAAGGAATGACAGTCAGCCGTAGTAAGACCAGTATTTACCTGGTCTCTCTTGTAAATAAATCCTCATGCTCAATGGGACTAACAAGTCAAAGTCAACTTTATTGTCAAAACTGCAACATGTACAGGACATACACAGGATTGAAATTGCGTTTCTCTCAGTCCCTCGGTGCAACAGTAACCATCTAAACACTAAACACTAAAACATTTAATAAACATAAGCATAAAATAGTAAAAGTGTAACACTGTCCTGAGTTTTTTCATAGTAGTATAAAAGTATGAAAATTCAATGTCAATGTCATTCAACAAGGTTGAATGACAAAAGCCAGAGTACATGTGTGTGTGTGAATGAGAGGGAGGCCGGTGGAACAGTGAGGCTACAAGGAGCAGAGGTCACAAAGGTGCAGGACTTCAAGGAATTGGGGTCCACTGTCCAGGAAAATTGGGAATGTGGTAAAGAGGTGAAGAAGAGTCCAGGCAGGATGGAGTGGATGGAGAAAAGTTTCAGGAGTGATTTGTGACAAAAAGGTGTCAGCAAAGGTCAAAGGAAAAGATTACAAGACAGTGGTGAGACCAGCTATATTGTCTGGTCTGGAGACAGAGACATGGACAAAAAGACAGGAGACAGAACTGGAAATGGCAGAAATGAAGATGTTGAGGTTCTTCTCAGGAATGATAAGGATGGATAAGATCAGGAATGAGATCATCAGAGGTACAGCACAGGTTGAACAACTGGGAGATAAAGTTAGGGAGGCCAGACTGAGATGGTTTGGGCATGTCCAGAGGAGGGACCGTGGGTATATTGGTAGAAGGATGTTAGAAATGCAGCTGCCAGGGGGAAAAAAAAAGGAGATAAATGAATGCAGTTAGAGAGGTCATGGAGGTAGTTGGAGTGAGGACAGAGGATGCAGAAGACAGAGATGGAGGAGGATGAATCACTGTGGCGATCCCTGAAGAGGGAAAAACCACAAGAAGAAGAAGAACTTACAGTAGATTACATACTCTACTCTATGCTGCTCACAAAGAGTTGTGGACAATGGACATTAATGGAGTCTTATATTTTTATGTCACTGGGCACAGTTCAACATTTTTGTGGTCCTATTCCTGCTACAAAGCAGTATTTATTTCCTCAGTAGCAACACATACTGTTCAAAAAGAGAACTGTAGTAAGTGCAACACAAGTGCCAGCACTATAGCCTTCCTTGCTACTCGTACATTGATGTCACAGCTTACTTGTGCTGGGACCAACGGTTGAATGCAATCTCAACCTAACACCCCATTTGTAAAGGTCAAAGTTGTCTCAAACTGGTTCCATGCAATGAACATGAGTTCAGGGGACTCCAGAGGCTTTATTTACCAATATACACCAAGAGGCTCTTGTTGGTATGGTGTAGCGGTGATGACATCTGCTTCACATGCAGAAGGTGCTGGGTTCAATATCCAGTCAAACTGTGGCTTCTCAACATGTGCAACCATCCCAAAAAAGCCACAGCTGGAGTGCTAAAGGTTTATTTTAGTTTAACTAGCAAACACTAAAATAGCTTTAACTCAGATGCATTTACAGATGTTAAGCTAAAGTTTGGTGTGGTTGTAGCTGAGTCACTCCCAACACTCATTTCTAGGAGTTTTAGCTATAAGTCAGTTATGGTTAAGAAAAATATTGTATTTTGAGTGGGATAAAATATAAAGAAATGGTCAAATGAACAAATATCAAACATTTAATAATAAAAACAAGTGCAAATGCATAAGCTGCAAGTAAGTCATCAGTTTATCTAGCATCCCTCCTGCATGAGTCCTTATACAAGCAAATCAATCCTCTTAACTCCGTCAAGAGAAAACTATAAACGGGCACTACAAACGGCAGCTTTCAAGCTTTAAACACCAGGCATTCCTAAAACCAATAATGTGTATTCAAGGTCAATTCCATCAATAAGTGCTAGCTTTGTGCTTGTTAGTTTAACTGCCTCCATTTCCTCTTTAGCTAGATAACAGCTTTAACATCGTACTGCACCGGGTAAACACTCCTCTCCACTTCAATCTCTCCTGGCATTGACCTGAATGAATGGAGGCTTTAGAGGGCACTTCCAAATCCTGCACCTAAACAACCGAAGCTCCCTGAAAGAGACCGGATCGATGGCTGCTCTGAGTCAACACAGCAGAGTCTCTAATGAAGATGGATATTTCCCCTTCTGGGTTGCTTTCTGATCAATCTGTGCAACTTAACAGCTTCAAAAAGACATTTGTTATATTTCTTTCTAATATAATATAAGCTGATCTGACCTGAAATCCAACAGAAAAAACTTGGTGCTAACTACCAACTAGTACCCATAAACAATCCATTATCTTTACACGCTTCTTCCTTTTCAGGTTGCCGGGGTCAGTGGTGCCTATATCCAGCATGGACAGGTCTCAAGTCCATCACAGAGACACACGAGACAAACAACCATGCACTCTCTCACTCTCACCTAGGGACAATTTAGAGTTACCAGTCAGCCTAGGCCCATGCAGAGCTCTGCGTATGGCCTGTACGCCGCTCTACGTGCGTGTTGTGTGCACACGCGTTCACCAGCACAGCTCTGCGTTAGTTCTCGCGTTAAATGCTCGCGTTTTCGCTCCAAATTCTTGTCGTAATTTGAGCAGCTGCGCACAGAGCGTCTATCTACGGGACAAACTGAGGTTGCTGATTGGTCATTTGCTGACACGCCTACTGAATTGATTGACAGGTCGGGTGGGGGGGGAAAAGGCACGGGCTGCGCAGCGGTTTTCTGTGTTTATATGTAATAAAAAGTTCTAAAAAATAAAATAAAAACAGGGAGCGCTGGTCCAGCACACCAGAACACCGGGAAATATTTAGAACCTTGTGCAGCCACGTTGGACATGAGTTTAGTTCGCTCGTGACAAATTCATTCATTTCCTCCTCATCGAGGAGGAAGCGATGCGATCACTTGACTTTTGGCAAAAAAACAAAAGAAAAGTCCAGATCAGGGATGAAGAAGGGGAATTTAATACATTTGTGTCACATACAAAACAGTCCGGCGCCGGGCAGTTTATTGTGAGACAACGCGCTTCGCGTACGCGGTCGTAAAATTTGAGCTTTGCGCGTTCGTGCCCTGCGGGGCTACGCTTGTGCCTCTGCGTACGCACGGCGTACAGCGGCGTACTGCCTTACGCAGAGCTCTGCCGGGGCCTAACATTCATGTTTTAGGTCTGTGGGAGGAAACTGGAGTACCCGTAGAAAACCCATGCATGCACCGAGAGAACATGCAAACTCTATGCAGAATTACTCCTGGCTGGGATTCGATCCGGCGACCTTCTTGCTGAGAGACGGCAGCTCTACCGACTTTGCCACCATGCTGCTCCTTTGACAGCCATCAAATTTAATTACATGTTCTATTAATTAAACTGTGTTGATTCTTTTTTTTTTTTTATTTTGTTTTATTCTACAAAATCACTAATCAATATCTGGCAGAAGTCCTGGAAGTCCAGCAAACATCTAGTCCAAGTGGACCCAGTTCTGAAGCAAAATTATTTTTAACAACTCAAGGTTCATATTTGTAAAGAGGTTCAGGTACTTTGTAAACCTTTACATCAATGTCTCCATCGCCACTTTTGTGTCCGATGGTTATTTACCCAAAAGTTTTCAGTGATGCACCGAGTCGACCGGTACCGTTTCATGTGAAGCTCATGTTGCAAACGGATCATGTTTGCTTTACCAGACTAAGTAACAATCTGATTAAAAAAACATATAAATTAATGCTCTGTTAAAACCAAAAATGTTGCAGCAGATTAAAATAATTCCCTTTCGTTGATCTTTGCACCACGTTATGTTTCCCTCGTAATGTTTCCAGGCTGTTGGTGCTCATTCTGTTCTGCAGTTTCACACAAACGCTATATGTACTTTTTGGAACACGCTGGAACTTGGAAAAATTTTGAACAGAGACACGTTTCTGGTCCCTCCCCCTTGCTCTCGGCTGAACTGCAGCTCAGCCTCCATAGCTCCGCCTCCACTGCATGTCCTGTCGCAGCCGCTGCGATGTTCTGTGTTTATATGTTAATAAAACATTCTAAAAAATAAAATAAAAACATGGAGCGCTGGTCCAGCACACCAGAACACCAGGAAATCTGCAGAGCCTCGCGCAGCCACGTTGAACCCGAGTTTAATTCGCTCGTGACAAATTCATTCATTTCCTCATCATTTCAGTCATGGAGTCAGTGGAGGAGGAAGCGATCACTTGACTTTTGGCAAAAAAACAAAAGAAAAGTCCAGATCAGGGATGAAGAAGGGGAATTTAATACATTTGTGTCACATACAAAACAGTCTGCATCGCTTTGCAATCCTTTGAACGAGAACGTGCGCGGCTGCGCGCTGGGACAGGCGGGGGCGTGGGTTAGGGGCGTGAGAAGCTCTGTTTTTATTGGCTGGTTAACGGCGGGTCACTGTGGGTTTTTAGAAATGCTTTTAGTACCACCTGGAGAAGCAAGGGGACTATAGTTTTTTCATAGATTACTTGTCTAACATCAGTCTGTCAGGAGATGGTGACAGAGTGAAGAAATATGTTAAAAATATATATTTTTAGAAAAGTTACATATAGCAGCTTTAATGGTAAAAAAATATATACAATTAGAATAAAAATAATTCTGACTAGCTCTGTAAATATTCAAAGATGGTGCCACTTTATGATAGGGGAACACTTATAAAACAATAATAATCAGTCAATGAAGTTATTCTTAAACCCCTATTTATAATTTGTTGAATTGCAATGGAAAAAATACTAATTTTTTGCCAAATAAAGAGCCAGCATTTATTTGTACTCTCTATTGTCACTGTTAGTCTATATGATCTTAATAATTTCATATTCTAAAATGTCAAATATTTATCAGAAAGTTACATGTGTGTTGTTTCATAAAGCACTATGAACGTCTGTAGCCAATACTTAGCTTGCACACAAAAAAAAGTTACAATTTTTTATTGATCAACTAGCAATTTCTCCACATGAAGAATTACAAATGTAACAGTCCATTTATTCTCAATAAAACCTTGATTTTTGTTTTTTCTCCAAGTGTTCTGAACAGCACTGAACCAAAAACAATCAAACGACAAAGTACTGCTGAGGTTTGTTTTAATGTTAAAATTGTAAAACTACTGTTGTAATAAAACGTCAAAATAAGTCTTTAAGGAGGAGAAACTGTGAAGCAGAATGAACAATATTTATGCTCATTTCAGACAAAATGTTATCATTAGAATTCTTTCCTCTGGTATATAACAGCATCACACAAGGATGTGCCCGAGTAGATTTACACACCCAATGAGCCACAAAAAATCACTCTCCACGCAAGAAGGGGGAGAAAGAATGATAATAATAGGTTTGTTTTCAGAAGGGGGTGCGGAGCGGTGCACTATAGTGTGTGGAGAATGAAAAATATTTACATGCAGGGCCACAAGAGGGTCGTCTGATAATGCCTCTATTATACTGAACATGGATCCTGAAGCGAAAAGCAATCCTTTCTGGGCGGTTACTGGTCAGAAACTGAGGTCAGTGTCTGTCACTGTCCTGCTCCAACACACCTGATTGAAATTATGAAAGGCCTTCGTTAATTTATCATCAATAAATCGTCGTGATTTATTAAAAGGATCTGTAAAATATATAAATAAATAAAGTTTTTTTTTTTATCAAGAATGAAATCAGGTGTTACAAGAATGGAAAACTTCATCTCAAAAAAGGGAAATGCTATAATCCATCCATCCATTATCTTTACCCGCTTCTTCCCTTTTGGATCGCGAGGGTCACTGATTGTGACCGAATTGCGCCCCTTAAGTTGGCTGCATGTCAGAGTAGCTCTGTTACATTCATTCTGAGCTTTTCCTTTTGAAAACATTAATTGCTCTTTTATTCTGGATGTAAATCATGTTTTTCAGATGATTACTTCCTCTGGTATCAGATGCTGTGCAGCTAGGAAGATTTTAACTGAAACGTTTCTTTACCTTTGGACATTCGTTGTGATGCGTAACCATGACAACAAGGTGGTTTTCTACAATTCGGAATTGCTGATTAACATCTCAAAAGCTCAACTAATACCTCAACTACAGCCCCAAATCCCAAATGAGCAGAAAAGGAGGTGCTGTGGATGCGTTCTCGTCTACCTGGAGGTGCTCAAGTGTCTCACTGCCGAGATCTTGGAGTTTTCGTGTTTTATTGTTTGGCATTTTATGTTTTCCTTATTGAGGCTGTTTTTTAATGTGCTTCATAAATAAATTTGTCCTGACTTGTTAAGGTCAGATCTAGAAACGAACAAAATGCAAGATGTCACGTGCCATCATTGAGATCTGCCAGCAGAATGTGTGTTATGACTGAGCATCAGTTGCTACTACACAATGTTTTAGCTGTAGTTGCTGCCATTTTTATGTTGTCCAAAGATGATCAGCTGTGGTGGACACAGACAGGTAAACATAAAGGCCTGCTTTTCTGCAACAGGCAACAATGAAGTGTATGCATAAAGTATATGAAGTATATGAAGCAGTTTAAAATAGGTCATTTGTGTAGAGATCTGAACAGAAAATGTATCTGCACTGAATCAGAGCAACAGTGATCTCACTTCTCTCAGAAGTAAAGATCTACTTTAACTTTTGGATGATTCATGTTTCATTTTATATGTACTCCAGCAGAGTGCATACAATGTGTACTTCAGGTACTCGGCGTTCTGCAAGAAAGGTCACTGCTTTGAACAACTGAGCCCAGTATTGATGAGCTTACTTGTGATTTATGATACAAAGAGGCTTCAAAGTGCAGAGCTGCACACAAAGTTTTTACATTTGTGTAATTTGAAGATTCAGTAACTGGTTTTAGTTTAAGATTTACACCCGATTAGAACCAGTCTTTTCGATAATGTGTGACAACTAAAGTGTCTTTGGATGCTAAAAAAAATCACACAATCTTTGTCCAGATAGGTCAACCATTGTAACAAATCTGATACGCTTAACAGAAAAATGTAAATGCTGAGTGAATGACAGTAAATACAGTATATGTTAAAGCTGAGCAAAGACAAAAAAAATGTTATTAATTAAACAATTGAAAACTGTTCACATGGTACATGGTATCTACACTTATGATGTTACTTTGTTTTAATCAGGAAATGTAAGAGATAATTTGTGTCAACAGGACAGCCAGTTAATAACTTATGAAAACCTGATGTAATTCTATACCTTTATAAAAGACGAGACAATATTTGAACGCACGAAAAGTGCAATTTCAGTTACAGTCCAAATTCCAACAAAACATCTTTTTTCTTTGAAACTCATAGTAAGTTGGGATTTCTTTTGATAATAATGTAAGCCGACAAAATGCTGACAATCAAGTTGTGTAAAATGTAGCTTTCTGTGAGCCATTTCAACTCTAAATGACAATTCCAAAAAGATGAACTTTTCTTACTTGTTTTGCCAAAAATTCTATAATTGTCCAATAAAATTGTTTTGGGCAAATTTTGACGACACTATTTGATGTTCTGTTACCAAAAATCACAGCACACTATTTTCATTATTGTGATATATTGCTGATATATATATATAAGCACAACAGATTTGTAAAGTTGCACCAGAATAAACCAGAAATGTCCAAATAATAATGTCCTTAGGACAGATGAGACCAAATAAGAGATGTTTACCCATACTCCACAGGGCCTTGCTGTCATTGTTTTGACCTTGAACACTTTTATAAACTAAAAGATCCTAGTATGAAAAGTGTGACCATGTCTGACAGCTGAACCTTGGGTCAAATTTTGTCACAAAACAAGACGATGATCCCAAACACGGCAACTCTGCAACAAAGTAAGTGAAAAAGAAAAGGATCCAAATGTTGCAACGGCCCCGTCAGAGTCTAGACATCTACCTTGAAGTGGGGGGACCTCAAGAGAGCTGTGAATGAACAAAACAAACTACAAACGTCACTGAACTGAAGTTCGGGTGCAAAGAAGAGTGGGTCAAAATACTTTTGCAACCCTAAAACTGACAAAGTCCTGCAGAAAACAACTACTTCATGTTATTAAATGTTTCTACAAGTTGTTGAAACAGAATTAGGCCTTCATAGATTTTCCATTTTTGATTTGTTTGTAATAAGTAACAACATGGTGGAATCTGATGACGTTTTTGTGCACTTGAGGTAAAGTTTGAATAACTTTAGAACCTGGTGAAGACTATCCATCCATCCATACATACATCCATTCATTACCGTCCTCTTGTTCCAAAGTCTGGTCTTGGGGGCAACACCTTGAGCAGTGTCAAGTTAGGTGGATGAAAAGAGGTGCTGAGGTCAGACTGCACATGTATGGTGGAGATGGAC
The DNA here is from genome assembly GCA_038048925.1 of Garcialebias charrua. Taxonomy (NCBI): domain Eukaryota; kingdom Metazoa; phylum Chordata; class Actinopteri; order Cyprinodontiformes; family Rivulidae; genus Garcialebias; species Garcialebias charrua. The sequence goes on along the minus strand of JBBPBX010007854.1, from coordinate 29,160 downwards.
ATTTAATATCAAGCAGTCTTACTGAATGAATGAGCAATAAAAGTAGTTTTATGGGTGTGTTGATTAGAATAAAGATTTTATGTCTGTATGTCAATGTGCTGAAACAAACAAATGTTATTATGATATTTTTGTAATAAAAAGTTCCTTTATTGTGATCAAAGAAGTATTCATTAAGTGATTGTAAAAGTTAGATCTCGATTTCACTTTTAATTGTTAAGTCAAGTGATTTTAGAAGAAAGGATTATATACATCTCCATTAGTATTTTTTTTTTCACGTTTAGGATTAGTAGAGCAAAGTTAAAAGTTGAGAAACTGTCACTTGAAGCAAGTCACTGGAAACAGCAGTGTGGTTAAGGCGATGTCCGGATATGAGGATGTTACGCAAAGCACCTGTCATGAGCTTACAACAAGTAGAAGTACGCGTTTTAGACTGCTGAGCGAATGCATAAAAACCACAAGCTGGGGAAAAAAAGGAGACAAACTGGAACTGTTGAAAAGTCTTCAAAATGGTTGACAGGTCTTCAAAATAGATGTTAGATCAGAAACAAGCCAATCAGAGACCAGAAATAAGATTAAAAAGACAAAGATAGCAGATGAAAGTCGGTCAGTCATTTTGGGCAGAGATGGAACATGGTTGTCAAGCCCTGAAGACTTGAATCAGATCTGAAGATTGAAGGGACAAGATTTTGACTGCAGTAGAGCTGAAAAAAAAAAAAGATGGAAACAAAGCAATGAAGAACCGCTCAGCAGTACATGATCACCCTTAAAGACAACTGATCCCAGATAACTCTGAACAAGTCTCTGATTGGAATTAATTATATTTGATGACCGTTTTCAACAACGGCTGTAGGAATGATTCTCCTTTTTCCTGGAAAACCAATCCAATCATGGGATATGTGATAGGAGCCAGCCTTTTTTAACCATTTTACCCCATTTAAAAATTGCAGGTTGCATTTTGTAGTTTTTCTTAGGGACAGCACAGTTAGGGCATAGGCCATTTACAGATTGGTGCATCCACACCTAGAGGAATTTGGAGTTTCACCCATTTTTTTATTTTTATTTTATTCATTACAGTATACTGCATTTTTTTAATGCTTTCGCTTGCGCTGCTGCTGGATTTTTGAAAGCTACGAATGTACCTTGTGCAAATTTATGATTAAAAACACAAAGCATGAAAATCTTAAGAGTGTTGGACTCATTTTCCTGATGGCATCTGAATGATGCACACTCTTCGTTGAACTTATCCAGGAAGTGTGCTTGGTTCAGAGAGTTTTGGAGGTTTTGAACGGTTACTTTGTTCGATTTTTGAACAGCATCCCCAAATGGCCAACTTGTCCTGGCCTAGGAAAATTACCAGGTCTTGTACCAATTGCAAAACGTTAAATAGCAGCCATAATGCAGGATACCTTATGGTAAACTTTGGGGTCACTGCTGCTTGACTCTAAGAGCTGTGAGGTGAAATAGGGGTGCGTCCTGCAAATTAAGGTTGTTAGTACCTAGTAGAATCTTTCTCGAACCCAGCCTAAGAGGGCCTGACCGTAGTATTGTTTGGGTAATGCTCATAAGTCTAAGGTGGTTCCAATTACCAGTTAGACAAGGGCTGGAGGGGTGTAAAACCCTGACACGAAAACAGCAGGGATGTCCAGATATCTCTTTCCACAGCCACCTCTTCCAGTTCTTCTGGGAGGACTGCGTGGCTTTCCCAAGCCAACCGAGAGACGTAGTCTCTCCAGTGGGTTTTGGGTCTTTCCGGGTTCTCCTCCCAGTTGGACAAGCCTGAAGCACCTCCCTAGGGAGGCGTCCAGGGAGCATCCTTGCCAGATGCCCGAACCACCATAACTGGTTCCTCACAATGTGGAGGAGCAGCGGTTCTACTCTGAGTCCCTCCCGGAAAACTGAACTTCTCACCTTATCTCTAAGGGAAAGTCCAGCTACCTTGTGGAGGAAACTCATTTCAACTGACTTTATCCGTGATCTCATTCTTTTGGTCACTACCCAGAGTTTGTGAGCATAGAAGAGAGTAGCAACATAGACCAACCGGTAAACAGAGAGCTTCGCCTTACAGCTCAACTCCCTCTTCACCACAACAGACCGGTACAGAGTACGCAATACTGCAGATGCTGCACCAATACGTCTGTCAATCTCGCTCTGGTGACGACTAGGTCATTTTTCTTATGTCCTGATACCCAAAACCCAAGAGTTGAAAGTGAGTTGACTTTCTTTGACTGTGTCATCAGAAAACAACTTGCACAAACTCTTGTTTGACAAACTAGCCTTTCAAGAAACTGTGACTGATTATTTTATTGTTGTTGTAAACAGACAAACTGGCTGGGTTTGCCATGAGTCTGTACAACAGTTTTATGACTTTCATAACACAGTGCCACAATGGCTTTTGAATTAAATCCCTGGCCGCATGCTTTAAAACAACAATCATAGACTCCTTGTTCTTTTATTGGCCTGCTAAGCGTCACGTTGGAAGAAGAAAACAGCAACACGTGTTTGTCTATGTTGCTGTCGGCTTTGGATCTCTGTATTTAGTTCAAACTCTTCCTGCTGCTCCAGTCTGCAAACATGGATTCCAGAAAGGAGTCTAATGTCTGTGGTGCATGAATGACACAGTCTGAAGCCTGGCGTCACCGAGGAACACATTTAAAAAAGCTTTCTCCAATTCAACAATAGAAACCACAGCCTTTTTGGACTGACTGGATGAAAATGTGGGTAAAATGAGCTGTGAGATTCTGTGGACTGACCAATGTGGCTTTGGCTGATGACAGAAATAAGCAGAGCTGGAAAGAGTACTGAAAATGTGTACACAAGTACAAGTACTGTTACACTGCTTAAGTTGTACTCAATTACAAGTAAAAGTACTGGTGTTATAAAAAAAAAATTTAAATAAAACTACAAAGTACTTTTTTTTTTCAAAAAACTACTCAGAGTATTCATTACTTTTTAACAAACTGATGTTTTATTAGTTGTCAATGGAAGACATTCAGTTTGATTTACTGTAGGGATGCACCGATCCACATTTCTCACTTCCGATCCGATACCGATACTTAAGAACTGGGTATCAACCGATACCGATACTTTCCCGATCCGATACTGTTCAGGTATGTGAATCTGTATAATGAAATTTTTGTGCTGAGACTATAAAGTTATGTGTATTTTGGAATGTTTTCTATACTATAAAGACTATACTGTTAAAGTTTGTGAGTTTCCTGTTGTAAGGCTCAAGAGTGTCTTCATTGGTTTTAACTCACACAATGTTAAGACGGCAGTCACAGAATATGATGGAACACAAGTGCTCTTTGAAGCTGGATCGGAAATATCGGCAGGTTGGATCCGATATCCGATACTTAAATTATGCTGGTATCGGATACCGATACCGATACTGGATCGGATCTGCCCCATCCCTAATTTACTGTATATACAAAGTAATAGATACATTCAAATCACATTTCTCAGACGCTCAGAAGCTCCGTCTCATTTTAGTACCAGGAAAACTGATGGCAGTGACAAAATCTAAGATCTTTGCATACTTAGCCAAACTAATAACCCACACATACAAACAATAAAACAGCAATATCATACACGTAGTTTTAAAACCTTGTATACCACAATATATTTTTGAGATTAGATGCTGAAGTCTTGAAGCTGCTATCACCGTAGAGATCAAACACAGTTTGCATCTGAACGCTGTCTCCTTTTCGCCCTCTGTACAAGAAACATTCCTCCAGGTACGGCCACGGGCGCTCGTCCTCAGCCTTTGACTCGTCATTTTCTCTCTTGACCGTATCGTCCTCTGTCTCCATTTTGGCTTTTTCTCCAACTATTCGGCCCATGAACGACTCTACTCTACAGAGTTGTCCTTTGCTTACATTATATGTAATTGCCGCTTTTGGGATCTGAGAGTCTTATTGGCTACAAAGATGCAGATGAACGGTTGAATATTAATTCAAAATGCGGTTGTGCTCAGTAGCAACTTCTGATTTTAAAAGTAGCAAAGTAGATGTACATGGTCTATATTGTACTTATGAGTAAAATTACACACTTGAAATAATTACTCATAAAAGTACAAGTACCCCCCAAAAAGCTTCTTAATTACAGTAATGTGAGTATTTGTAATTCGTTACTTCCACCCCTGGAAAAAAGGACACTCGAGTTCTGGAAAAAAATCAAGACGAAGATATTTAGAGACCAAGCTGGATGTGCATTTAAAATGTTGAATGATTCATCTCACACAGAACAAGGACTGTTGATAGACTGTAGTAGGATGTGACAGATAAACTGAGAAAACGATGAGAAATATTGGGCAAAATGTTTTTAAATGCACAAGTCAGACTTTGGTTCTATGACCTAAGGTCATGCTTGTGCTACTCCTGGAAAAGCAGCGTGCAGAGATCCATTCGGTCTCAGACTAATGCAGTTCAGTGCTGGCAACACGTGCAGACATCTGACGAGCAGATGTTTCAAACAACCTTTAATGTGCAGCCAAGACCTGATTGAACAAAGACATAACACTCCAAGTCTGTTTCTGCCAGTTTTTAGTCTCCCTTTAACATTTAATGTAACTGTTGCAGTCATATGCACATGCCGGGTCACGCATTTAAATACAGACTTGCAGACATTTGTTTATGACATTACATTAACCTGTTTTTTTTTTACTTTTTACTCTCACATACTTATTCTGACATCAGTGAAGCAATGTTTATGCAACCTTTCCAATAGTCCTACATCAGCACTAAGTGAACAGTGACATCATGCTGTAAAAACGCATACATAAATTAAAGGCACTTGTGTATTTGTGCGTGAGGAAGATTATATCTGAATGACATTATAGCTTAACTCCTATGATGTACCTGTCTGCAGAACTGACTCATTCATTATAGTAAACAGGGACAGGTCAAATTGGGGACAGGTGGACTATAATGTGACATTGACTACTGTCAATTCATCTGAGTCATGAAAATGTATAGATCTGCATAGAAACATGCTCTGTGTGTTTATTGTCACACTATTGTGATCCATTTTTCTTCCGTACATTTTTCGGCATCTTTCTTGTTCCACAATTTTTGTGCTATCTCAACAAATCAATCAAAATGTTCAGCTCTTTCAGGAGAAGGGTGCTATGACTTTTGGTATTGGTGAAACTTTAGCTTTTTGAAATATTTAGCCTTTTCTGCCTCTTTGCTCTCATAAGAAATGAATTGAACACATTTTACATCCTTAAAATCTTTAGATGTGTTTATAACCTTTTACTGCTCCTTTAGTATTTTGTTCTGCTTCAGCTTCTTTCAGCGTCCTTGTGCAAAAAAATAAAAATAAATTCAGCTACTTTTAGCTAATTTCAGCTGTTTTTCCAGCTGTTTTGTTCTCCTTTTACTAAGTTGATCCTTTCTGCTAATTTTTTTGTGCTTATTCTAACTTCTTTCTGCTAATTTCACAGCTTGCTATGCTTCTTTCAACTTATAGTTATGTTTCAACTTTTTTTCTATTTCAGTTACTATTTAGCTGTTTTATGCTAACTTTTTTTAGTTTTGCTAATTTTAGCTTTGTTCCTATAATTTCCATGTTTTTGTGCTCATTTCTGCTTCTTTCAACATAATTGGACAAACATGTTTGTTTTGCTTTCTTTTGCTAATTTTGACGTTCTGACATTTCAGCTTTTAGCACTTTTTAGCTAATTTCAGCAAAATTCAAGTTTTTCATGTTCTGCTACTTTTAGCCTAATGAACTTCTTTTACCTAATTTCAGCTTGTTATGCTCCTTTCAGCTTTTTTCTGCTAGTTTCCACTTTTTCAGCTCTTTCAGCTGTAACTCCTTTTCAGCTTTCTTTCTTTCTTTTTTTTTTTGGTTGTTGTTGCTAATTTCAGCTTTTTTAGCTAATGTCCTCATTCTTGTGCTCATTTCTTCTTATTTAAACCCAATTCAGCAAATGTGTGTTCTTTCTGTTTTCTTCCGCAAATTTAGGCTTACTCGTCCCTTTCAGCTACATTTCAGAATGGTTTTTTTTAGCTAATTTCAGCTGTTTTTCAACAAATTCTTCTGCAATAAGTATTCATACTGCACTTTTGCAGGAAATGAAATTTCTATTGTTGATACGTCATCTTGTGCTTCTACCCCAAACATGCCATCCAGCTGAGTATCTGCAACTAGCACACTCGCTAACTAGTTCACCTTTGTCAAATGCATTCTTGCTGAACGTCAGAATTGACTGAGCTGAGGTCTCATACTTTATCTGATGATAAATGACTCGATGATTTGATGGGGTTTGTATTTTCCAGCTGATTTAAGGAAAAGTCAAACACAACTTGTGTTTATTTCAGCAGCCTAAAAAATACCTTTATCTCCTGAAATATCATTGGGAATTAATGACACAAAATGTTTGTGTAATAATTATAGTATATTTTATCCTTCCAGGAAAGCTGCCACAGTTGCAGCATGCGTCACTGTACACAACATGACTGTAAAAAGACGACAAGAACAGCCAGCTTAATTCATCCTGTCATGTTTAGCCAGTAAAACATTTGGGTATTAACTTATAAAATATTAAGTCACTGTTTTGATTTGTGTTTGTTTTTCACAACTCATTGTGATGCCTTCTGCTGATACTTCTTCTCATCCTTATGCCTAAATGTAAAATATTTTCTGTAATAAAATGACTTCTCAGATCTAAATATTCCTACTGTACATGTGTAAAGCCAGGCTTCAAGTATCCTACTTCAGTTCCACGTGCTTGTCCAAGTATATGGTTCATTAAATATGATTTTTATTTTTTTTTTAAACAAGGATTAAAGATTTGAAAATGTCACTCATACTTTATTTAGGCATGGACGTTCTTACAGTAGAGACATCAACACTGGCTCAGTGCTAATCTGCTTACTGAACTATGGTGGCCCCAAGGTGTAAATGAACAACATTTAAAAAAACAGAATTACATTTGGAAAAACACAACAAAAACAACAAAAACACTGTGTTCGGTTTTATGTTGTTAATAAAGTATTTTTTTAAAGTTTGTCTTAATGTAATTTCGTTTTTTCAAATGTTGTGTTTTTGTTGTTTTTGTTGTGTTTTTCCAAATGTAATTCCGTTTTTTTCCTAATGTGATTCGGGCCACTTCCGCTTTGGCCACTTCCGGTTTGGCTTAATGTAATTTGTTTTTTTCTACTTCCGCTTTGGCCACTTCCGGTTTGGCTTAATGTAATTTGTTTTTTTCTACTTCCGCTTTGGCCACTTCCGGTTTGGCTTAATGTAATTTGTTTTTTTCTACTTCCGCTTTGGCCACTTCCGGTTTGGCTTAATGTAATTTGTTTTTTTCTACTTCCGCTTTGGCCACTTCCAGTTTAGCTTAATGTAATTCCGTTTTTTCAAATGTCATTCTGTTTTTTCAAATGTAATTCCGTTTTTTCAAATGTTGTTGTGTTTTTGTTGTTTTTGTTGTGTTTTTCCAAATGTAATTCTGTTTTTTTAAATGTTGTTCATGTACACTTTGGGGCCCCCGTACTGAACAGATACATCAGAGCCACAGGAGAACGGCTGTGTGAATTTGTTCCACAACAAGTTGCTGCTCGTATCAAAGCCAGGGGGTCAGCCACACATCTGATGTGGAACCAGCAGTGAAATCATACAATCCACTCATCCATTTGATCGAATATTGTAATCAGAACAAGCCCCCACTACCTTATGGCATAGGCGTTCACCTGTGAGTGCAAAAAGGAAACCATGGAACCAAAGTTATCGAGTTTGGCTGAAACTTGCCTCATCGGTGACGACGAGAGGGAGCTGCTTTGTCTGGAGCCGCTCAGAGGCGTTGACGTCCTTTCCGAAGCCATTTTACTTCAGCTCAGTGTCTGAAATGCAAACACATTCAACAGTATCACAAACGCTGCACAGTGATAACGTGATGTCATCTTCCTGTGACACACTTCATTTTCAAATTGAACTGTAGAAGTTTTGAACTTGTGCAAACGTGTTGGCGTCAGTGCACGGAATCGTTTTTTTGAATGCATCAGAGTCGCGCACATATTGTATGATGGCACAGCGTGCATCCTCGCAGCTGTGTTGCTGCCACTGCAGTGTAATCCACTACAATGTTTGCTTATTGATCCGCCTCCAAGCATTCTATTCTTGTCTTGTCTGTTTTTTTCCCCTCCAAGTAATTAAATTATCAATAAACCTCCCTGTTTTAAATACAGTAGCTGCAAGCCACTGGTGTGCCAGTAGAATAATATTTCTTATCTTCTAATTTATTGGCTGGCTGCCAGCCAGTGAATCTCTTTTCCCATTTTTGAGCCTGAGCAAAGAGGCTGACGCATTTAAGTGCCCGCAACTTTATTCTGCTGTTTTATTGATGTATCCCATTTAGATTAGACTATTTTCTGTCAGGGAGTAGCCGCAGATGCTGCCTCCCCCCCACCTCCCAAAACCATGCTCTAATCCTTTTAGTTAATGATATCCTTCAGTGGCGTGGTTACAAATTTTATGTTTACTGCTGGGCACAATTAGCAGGTTGTTATAAAATGAGATCTTTGTTGCACACCCACGACCACGCAACCTTTATGTTTTACTTAATAATTTCATCTCATGAGACTGAACCTATGCAGTGTCTTTTGGTGCCAATAAATGCAGACAAGGAAACTTACAACGATGCCAGTGAGACAAAAGGAATGTGAGAGGCACGCAGAGCGTCAGTAATTCACTTCCACGATGTTAGATGATTGAACGCCTCGGTGTTCAAGCGGAAACGACAAAATAACTGATCGGTTTGAAGAGTCTGGAGACTGACAGGTCATGACTCTGAAGTAACTTGCTTTGTTTGTACTGAAACATCTTTATTTGTGGAATTTGAGCAACTTTGGGAATCAAGCGATGTTTAGGTAACAAAATAGATATTTTTTAAGTTCAGGTTGACAAAGTACCCAGATGAGAGAAAAGATGATGGGACAGACTCAATGTAAAGACACATGTTCAAACACAAATTGTAAACGGACTTTACTTACAGAGCACTTTTCTATCTAATCAAGATACTCAAAGTCAAAGTCAAAGTCAAAGTCAACTTTATTGTCAGATCTGCAATATGTACAGTGCAGGACATACACAGGACCGAAATTGCGTTTCTCTCAGCACTTTTGCGTTTCTCTCAGCACGTTTCTCTCAAAGCACTTTATGGCACAATCTGTCCTCACTTACCTCCACATCAGTGGTGGGATGTAACGAAGTACAAGTACTTTGTTACTGTACTTAAGTACATTTTTCATGTACCTGTACTTTACTTAAGTAGAGTTAAACGTGGGTACTTTTGACTTTTACTCCACTACATTTTACATGAAGTATCTGTGCTTTCTACCACACTATATTTCTATAATGTGTTGCGTTACAAGTTACATTCACACTGTCTTTTTCATTTGTTCATTAGTTTGAACAAAGGTGGGCAACAAACCGCAAGGGACAGCTAATGCGCTAATCCGCTTATAGCGTACCTAAAGATTTTATCAGCGTTACAGCGGAGTGACTAAGTTTTATAATTCATAAGCGGATTTGTGCTATTTTTATTTAAAATGCAGTACCGCTAATAACTAATTATCTATCAGTAAGGAAATTATTGGGGATTTTGCTGGCTGTCGTAGCTGCTTGTTTACTTTTCCCCCCTTGGGGAGGGAGCAGAGAGGAGGGTCGGAGGGGGGGAGGGAGCAGAGGGGAGAACAGACGTGGATCTACCATGTCCATGTAGGCAAATGAATGGGCCCCCAATCAGCATGGGCCCCGCCGGCCCCGCCCCGCCCCGGCCAGTCACCTACATCACTAACATTGCTGCTGCTTGTTAATGTACATTTAACATAAAAATAATTATAGTTACGATGAAAACGATCATTAAAAACGCAATACAAAAACCGGTCGATTTCTGTATCCCCCTACTAAAAATGGACTATTCCATCTTGACATCTTCCGGGTCAGAGGTGAACTCGGTGCTAACGTTTATGGCTAGCTGGTTGTGCTGGGTTACTTGGATAAATCCGCAGAGAACCCCGCTGTTTCAAGCCAAATTAACGCGGCCGGAGGATTTTATTGTGTGTTTTGTGTCGACCACTCGACGGTGAGTCGTTAGTTTTATGTATTTTGGTTACTTTTATGTATAAATGCGGTGGCGACACGCCCGTGTATTTGAGATTTAAAAGTGGTCTTAGGGATTAAAAGATCATTCTCTTTTTTGTTAATTTCGTGGCCGAATAGAATATATGTACGTAAAGTATTAAATAAATCCTTTGATTTTTGTAATTTCATCCTTTTAGGATCATTTTAGTTACTTTTCATTAAATCTGTTGACTGCCTATAGAATCTTGACATCTTCCGGGTCAGAGGTGAACTGGACGCTAACTCTGTGGCTAGCTGGTTGTGCTGGGTTACTTGGATAAATCCGCAGAGAACCCCGCTGTTTCAAGCCAAATTAACGCGGCCGGAGGATTTTATTGTGTGTTTTGTGTCGACCACTCGACGGTGAGTCGTTAGTTTTATGTATTTGGGTTACTTTTATGTATAAATGCGGTGGCGACACACCCGTGTATTTGAGATTTAAAAGTGGTTTTAGGGATTAAAAGATCATTCTCTTTTTTGTTAATTTCGTGGCCGAATAGAATATATGTACGTAAAGTATTAAATAAATCCTTTGATTTTTGTAATTTCATCCTTTTAGGATCATTTTAGTTACTTTTCAGTTGGCAGTGTAGTGCAAATATTGCATAACGCTGCCGGCTACCAATTGTCGAATATAAATAGCGGATTAGATTAGCTTCCCCTAATTTTCATAAGACATTTGTGCTTTTGAAATTGTGGACCTAAAAAAATTAATAAGCGTTTTAGAAATTGTGGAACTAATTTTTTGATTAGCGTTGCCCACCACTGAGTTTGAAAGTAACCAGTGGTGAGAGGGGAGTTGATCCATTGAATCACTGCAAAGTGGGCAGCAGTGGTGGAGAAAGTACTCAAACACTGTACTTAAAGGAGCTGTATGTAACTTTTCTAACAATATATTTTTAACATATTTCTTCACTCTGTCACTACCTCCTGACATACTGATTTTAGACAAGTAATCTCTGAAAAAAACTATTGTCCCCTTGCTTCTCTAAAAGCATTTCTAAAAAGCCACAGTGACCCGCCGTTAACCAGCCAATAAAAACAGAGCTTGAATTTGAATCAGCCAATAAAAACAGAGCTTGAATTTGAATCAGCCAATAAAAACAGAGCTTGAATTTGAATCAGCCAATAAAAACAGAGCTTGAATTTGAATCAGCCAATAAAAACAGAGCTTGAATTTGAATTTCAGCAGAGCAAGGGTAACAGAGCCATATATGGCTCTGAGGGGGAGGGACCAGAAACGTGTCTCTGTTCAAAATTTTCCTAAGTTCCAGCGTGTTCCAGAAATTACATACTGAACCTTTAAGTAAAAGTACAAATAAACAGACAAAAATGTACTCTAGTAAAAGTAGAAGTACCATATTAATGTTTTTACTTAAGTAGAAGTAAATAAGTACTTGATTTTAAAAATACTTAAAAGTATTAAAGTAAAAGTACTTGCTGAATGTATTACCTAATCCAATGATCTACAATATCATAAGTGTGCATACTGTATGTATATTTTCTGTAATACATTAATAGTGTTGAGTCATTTTAATGAACAATGCTGCAGATAATACAGTACTGTACATGTTTTTATTGTGTTTACTCTGTGACACAGTTCACACTTGGACTTGTGATTCTGTGCGTCAGAATTTCAGGGATGACCTACAGAGTTAAATGACATTAAGCAAAATAAGAAAGATTATACCTGTGAAAGTTTTTATTTAACACAAACCAATGTGTCATTTTAACTGCAGTAAACACATTTAAGTAAAAGTTGTCTGACAGAAAAAAAGGAGACACAACAAAGGAACATCTGATCATTTCAACTGCAGTTTGTCATCAACTCTAGTTAAAATACTGTCAAGTCAACCTTGTAATGGGTCAATAGTGAACAATATTTTAACTTCCTGACACTATTTTCAAAACTTGGACCCGAGTGTCGAGACAATGGAGACATCTCTTGTCTCCTAACATCCCATGAACTGACACATTTTAATATTGCAGCAAGAATTTCTTGTTCAAGTTCAGAAGAAGTTGGTTTTCAAAGTTTTTTGAGTCCAGTCTGGCTCTTTTGGGAGAGAGAATCTGTCTGAACAGAATCTGACTGAACAGTCTTTCAATAGTCTTTCAGTAATATTAAAATAGTCTTTGAATAATGTTTCAATAAGGCCATGGGTGTTGGTGTATTTTCTGGCAGAATCTCTGTGGTGGAATCCATTTTGAGTGTGTTAGTGGTGCTGTGGGTGCTCCCAGCTCAATGTATATACTAGAATATATGTCATTGATTCAGCTCTTCTTGAAGGCGGGTGTAATGTTACCTGTCCACTTTGCAGTGATTCAATGGACCAACTCCCCTCTTGACATCATTTCAAACTAACGACAAATCAAAAAGCTGCAATGTGAATGTAACTTGTAACTCAACACATTATAGAAATGTAGTGTAGTAGAAAGTACAGATACTTCATGTAAAATGTAGTGGAGTAAAAGTAAAAAGTACCCATGTTTAACTCTACTTAAGTAAAGTACAGATACATGAAAAATGTACTTAAGTACAGTCACAAAGTATTTGTACTTAGTTACATCCCACCACTGGTGGGCAGGTAACGTTAGACCCACCTTCAAGAAGAGCTGGACCAATGATACCATACCATACCATTTTATTTATAGAGCACTTAAAACAGCGACAAGGCCAACAAAAGTGCTGTACAAACAAACAAACAACAGGCAACACATAGGCAACATACAAAATGAAGTACAAAAAATAGACATAGAAATGATGCAGATAATAAATATAACGACCAAACAGAGATCATCTGGCGTTGAAATTAACGGAATAGTAGTGAGTCTTTAAACGGGATTTGAAAACCGAGAAGGAGGGGGCCTGTCTGACAAGCAGAGGTAACTCGTTCCAAAGTCTTGGGCCTGCTACAGAGAACGCCCTGTCACCTCTGCGTTTAAGACGAGTTCCTGGAACTGTGAGAAGTAACTGGTCCGCTGACCTCAGAGAACATGGTGGGACAAACGGGTGTATCAAATCAGAGAGATAGGTGGGGGCGAGACTGTTCAGCGAATTGTAGACATACAGGAACATTTTGAACTCGATTCGGAGATGAACCGGTAGCCAGTGCAGGGAGGCCAACACTGGTGTAATGTGCTCTCTTTTGCCTGTACAGTACTGGTTAAAAATCGGGCTGCTGCGTTCTGGACCAGTTGTAATCATGCAATGTTGGTCTGACTGATACCAAACAGGAGTGAATTGTAGTAATCAAGCCTAGATGTAATAAATGCGTGAATTACTGTCTCCAGGTTAGCTGGAAAAAACAGGATTTAACAATCATATTTACATGACTGTTGAGTTTCATGGAAGGGTCTATTATCACTCCCAGATTTGTGACTTTTTGTTTTTCAGACAGGGCTAGAGCAGAAAGGTCGATGAGATTTTCATTAATAAAAAGTGCGTTATAAATTAAATTCATTATTATTATTATTGATGTAGTGGTTCGAGATTGTGTCGTTGGGAGGGAACAACATGGCTTCAGACTTCTTTTCATTGAAACTTAAGAAATTTAAAGCCATCCAGTCCCTGATGTATAATAGCACTTTGAGACTTTTGTTAATGAAAAGTGCGTTATAAAGTAAATTCATTATTATTATTATTATTATTATTGATGTCACCCAGGCACTCGAGCAGAGGTTGAATAGAGCATGTACCATTGTGTCTTAGGGGGAAGTAAATTTGACAGTCATCGACGTGGAAGTGGAAAGTATTTTGTGTTTCCGGAAAATAGCATATTATATTCTAGTATATATGTCATTGAGCTGGGAGCACCCACAGCACCGCGCTAGCACACCCAAAATAGATTTCACCGGGGAGAGACAGCCAGAAGATACACACCACCCATGGCCTTATTGAAATACTTTTGAAAGATCATTGTAAAACTACTGAAAGATTATGGAAAGACTATTGAAATATTATTTAAAAACTATTGAAATATTATTTAAAGACTACTGAAAGACTGTTAAAAGATTATTGAAAGACTATGTTGAAATCTATCGAAAGATTATTGAAAGATTGAAATACTATTGAAAACTATTAAAAGACTATTGAAAGACTATTGAAAAACAATTGAAAGATTATTGAAAGAGTATTGAAAGACTATTGAAAGACTATTGAAAGATTATTGTAAATCTGTTCAGTACAGCAGGAGATTCTCTCTCCCAAAAGAGCCAGACTGGACTCAATAAACTTTGAAAACCAACTTCTTCTGAACTTGAACAAGAAATTGTTGCTTCAATATTAAAAAGTGTCCGTTCATGGGATGTTAAAAGACAAGAGATGTCTCCAAATGTCTCGACACTCGGGTCCAAGTTTTGAAAATGGTGTCAGAAGTTAAACTATTGATCACTATTGACCCATTACAAGGTTGAATAGACAGTATTTTAACTAGAGTTGATGACAAACTGGAGTTGAAATTCTCAGAGCCTGTGCCTTTGTTAGGTCTAATGCTCCTAGTCAGACAACTTTTACTTAAATGTTTTTACTGCAGTTAAAATGACACATTGGTTTTGTTTTGTATTAAATAAAAACTTTCAAAGTTATAATCATTCCTCTTTCTTATTTTGCTTAATAACATTTAACTCTGCATATCATCCCTGAAATTCTGACTCACAGAATCACAAGTCCACGTGTGACCTGTGTCACAGAGTAAACACAATAAAAACATGGCTCAACTCTTAATGTATTACAGAAAAAAAGAAAAGAAAAAAAATATATATGTA
>JBBPBX010007854.1:0-14198 GCA_038048925.1 Garcialebias charrua | reverse complement strand
GTATATGGTAGGAATACTTAATGATATTGCATTCAGCAAGTACTTTGTACTTTCTTTTAATAATTTAAGTATTTTTAAAAGCAAGTACTTATTTACTTTTACGTAATTAAAAATAATGTGGTAATTTTACTTTTACTAGAGTACATTTTTATTTAGATATATTTAGAAACAAACCAGTTCTTTATCACATTCATACACCGATGGGACACACATCGGAGGTAATGAGAGGTTAATTGTACTGCTTCAACATGGGACTGCTGGTGGAATCAAACCTCCAACTCTCCCATTGGAGGAGGACTGTTCTAACCACTCAGCCACTGCTGCCCAATGAGAACCAACAAGGGAAGAAAACAAAGGAGAAAGGGGGATGGTGTGTCTAAACTGCAGTCTTGGCACGGCTCCTCTAGGGCCACTTTCTGGAACAGCATCACAGTGATTCAAAAATTATACAAGCACAATGCCAGCACCATGAAAAAATAGAAAACCTAGGAACTTTATAATAGAGACAGGGAAAAAAATATAATCTATTACATTTGGGAAAGTGTGAATTTATTAAAATACAACAGAACAACTGCTGAAACAGTTAAATGTCTCCATTGTCAGGCTGCAATAAAAATGTGGCTGTAGATACTGACCCCGTAATTGATAAAAGGGTCAAAGCCATCAAGTCACCGTTGCAGCAGATTCCATTACATGTCCCCCTGACTCATTATGGTGCTCTACTGTGGATTACCCTATTAATGAAGATGAGTTGTTCAAGCAAGAAATTTGGTCCTGAGCACTTTGAGTGTGTTGCTAAGTGCCGTGTTAAGGACCATTACTCCGAGAGTGATCGCTTTCACTCTGCCAGCAGTGGCCACGCTCTTTTTTTTTGGTGCTGTTTATCTTTGAAATATTTAGTTTTAGCGTTGATTTTTACATAATTAAAGTTTCATGTGTTGTTGAATGTTTCTCAGAGCTGATGCATTACAGGTTACCGCTCCAGCTCAAGTACACCCAGGCTGAAAGTGCTATAGTTTCCTCAGCATATGGTGAGCTGAGGTGGAATCATTGCTTCTTTTTTTTATTTTTTTCAAGGACATTTGTTTTTATGTCTGGGTTGAGACCTAAACGGATAAGGCGGGTTTCCCCTTTATGTTGCCTAGGCGAACATCTGCGCTGTAAGTTAAACAAAGAACACCTCTGTTTGGGCTTCACGTCACAAGTCGGGTGAAATAACAGCCATCACAGACAGTGTGTGCACTGAAATTTATTGTAGGAGTTGTTTTCATTTTTTGAATATGTAAGTGTTAAAGTGGAGGTTTAAAAGTTGTGTTTCTGTAACTTACAGTTTTATTGTAATGCCTAACAATGTTTCTGTTCCTACCACATGAATACTTAATGTTAAAATCTGTTGTTTATCCATCTTTTATGGTTGATTTTATTGGTACAAGCACTTCACTGTTATGTTTCATAAATGTATTTTGTTATAGCTGCTAAAAATCTCGTATACTGTATTCGTCATTAAAAAAAAATCAAATTAAACTGTGACAAACTTACTTTGTATTTGTGGAATTGGAGCCATGTCGCCCCGTAAGCTTCATTTTCAGAATCAGAATCAAAATAAGTTTTGTTATCATTGCACTGAAGTACAGCAAGATTATGTGCATAGTCGTCTGAAAGATGGGCGGAGTGCACGTTGCTACCGCTCCTAAGAGCGCAGCCCCTTACTCTTTTAGATAGAATATCCATTCTATTGATTTCATATCCAGTTCTGAAACATGGCATCAAGTTTGATTCCCATTTTTATAATTTACCTTCATTTCAACTGATTGGTGTTTTTTAAAACTAGAGTCACACTTCAAAAAGACCGTCCTTTGGCAAATAGGTGCTTTTTTTCCCCATCGTTTACAAATAAGATGTTAAAATTCACACAAAAATGTATAAAAATAAATAACTAAAACAACTATGACACATCAGTTTTAATACCCTCTGTACACTGGGTAGAAAGGTTGCAGTGCTTTTTGCAGTGCAGGGCAGCTGAGGCTGAGTAGTTAGAGCAGTCGCCCTCCAATGTAAGAGTTGTGGGTTCAATACCACCACCAGCACTCACATGCTGAAGTGTCCCTTGGCAAGAACCCCTCAGTGTGTGTCCCATCAGTGTATGGATGTGATAAAGCACTGATTAATCTTCGCAGAGATCTAGTAGAGTGCTGTATGAATGGATTAGTGAGGGCACAGATTGTGTTGTAAAGTGCTTTGAGTATCTTGATAAGATGGAAAAGTGCTATATACCGTATTTTCCGGTCTATAAGTCGCACCTTTTTGCCTAATTTGCATGCCCTGCGACTAATAGAGAGGTGAGACTTGTTTATGGATTTTTTCCCATATTTTTAGACCAATTTTTGGCTCAGATATGACCGTTTTTCATTTTGGCAAAAAATGGTGCAGTACCACTTTTGTCCGCTAGGGTACACCGACCGTGCCCACCTCATGTGTCCGACGGCAGCCTCCTCTGGTTGGACTCACTCTGTCGCTGCCTGGCCTCCTGCTCTGGAGGTATGAACTACTGTTAGCTCAGTGTTTGTTAGCAAAATAGGTCAAGAACCACAGGACAGATTTTGTTAAAACTTACAGAAAGTAATCACTTCATGGACATTTACAACTGACTAGCTTTATGAGATGTTTGAGATTAAATTCGATGTTTTATAACCGTAAATGTGTTGCGGTTAAATTTGTTGTTTTTCCGGGTACTTTTTAGCAAATAGCTCATAAACCACACAGCAGATTTTCTTTAAACTTACAGAAAATAATTACTTGGTGCTTATTTACAAACTGTTAGCTGTTGGAGTTGTTTGAGATAAAATTAGATTTATTTATAATTTATTTTCGCAGCGCGCGCGACCGTTTGGAAGATGTCAAAGCGAAAAAATTTAAATCCAGCAGATTTGACCATTACATTTGCAGCACGGTGGCACAACTGGTAGAGCTGCTGCCTCTCAGCGAGAAGGTTGCCGGTTCAAATCCCGGTCCGGGGCCTTTCTGGGTGGAGTTTGCATGTTCTCCCCGTGCATGCGTGGGTTTCCTCCGGGTACTCCGGTTTCCTCCCACAGACCAAAAAACATGCTTGTTAGGCTGATTGGTGACTCTAAATTGACCCTAGGTGTGAGTGTGAGAGTGGATGGTTGTTTGGTGTGAGTGAGACAGGTCCCTCTTGTAAATGAGTCCCCGTGACTCAACGAGGCTAGCCTGTATAAATAAAGGTTGAATGAATGAATGAATGAATTACGAGAATTTATTAAAAATCGGATAAGCTAAGACACATCTTTGCTATAATTTTCAGCAGATAAATAATTGTTTTTACCATGTTAATCTTGTTAAAAGTCCTTCCATGCATGCTTCTGTGGCCGCCATTTTCAGCAGGGCAAATAACGCGCTGACGCGTCGCGTAGCGGTGACACATAATAGATGCAACTTAAATAAAGGTGCGACACGTTTATGGATTTTTCCAATTTATTTCCAATAATTGGACAAAGCGACTTATAGAGAGGTGAGACTTATCAGACGGAAAATACGGTAAGTACAGTCCATTTACCGTTTACTATTGTGTTTATTATTGTCTTGTGAGGTCCTGGATGAAGTGTAGTTGCTGCAGTGTTAGCTTATAGTAAAACATGGGACTCAATTGAATCTGTGTGGCTTCAGTAATCTAAAACAGAAATGGCTACACAGGACTCATGCATAGCTTACAACCCCATCACACCTAAAGATTGCTGGTGGCTCTTCAAATAAGTTATTACAACAATTCTTAATGGTATGGCTGTTGCTTGTACTGTACCATGTTTCCATTCTTCTTATAATAACTACCAATCTATGCTTTACATGTCAATAAAACCTGTACTATATTAAGCCATCCTGCATTCACCTTTTGGAATTCAATGCAAGAGGTTCTTCTCATGGTGTGCTGCTGGACATATAGCATTTAAATGTTACACGTGGTAGCATTGTGATAGAGAGGCGTCATCTTCTAGTTATCACGATCTGGTGGTTAGTTGAACCCAAAACGCAGGCAGATGCTCGAGGAACTTGAAGGTAAAATAAGAAACATGTTTGTTTAACAAAAACAAAAGGCTGATGTGGCATCAACGAGGAGACACAGAGGGACAGAACATGACGCCTTCATAGGACAATCCACCGACAGGGGATCAAAAAAGAGATGCAGAATATTTAAGGACACTAATGAGAGATGTTCTGATTCTTATTCCATACTCATCCACCCGGTCGCTGCGGTCACAGAACAGTAATCTCCTTCACATTCCGAGAACCAAATTAAGGACCATGGGAGACCGGGCTTTCAGTGTGGCTGCCCCCCGCCTGTGGAACTCTCTTCCTGACTGTCTGAGAGCCCCACAGTCTGTGGTTGACTTTAAGAGCGGCTTGAAGACCTTTCTTTTCAACCGAGCATACTCTACCTCCTCATGATTCTACTTTTGATCTTAGTTGATACTGTTATTGATTTTACTTGTTTTATTACTTGTTTTATTGACATTTAATTCTGTTGCACTTTGTAGCACTTTGAGATTTTCATTAATGAAAAGGGCGTTATAAATTGCATTCATTATTATCATTATTATTATTATTATTATTATTATAGAGACAATGACGAACACCTGGGGAAGGACAATGAGGGACAGGTGCAGCAGGAGCTGGCAACAAGGAGGAAAACACTCTGAGGAAGGCCGAACAGACGACACGAGAAAAACACAAATAAGACGCTGATCCCACAGCTGCATTATGAAATGGTCTGGGAAGGTCTTGCCAGGACTGGACTCAGGATATTGTATAATTTGTGGTAATACCATCATAGGAAAATTTTGCTTATAGAATGTGGTGAAAGCTCATAATGAAAATAGCGAGAAAAACCTGCGTGTGAGTATTAAGAGTCGATGTTCTGATAGATGAGTGCAGTAAGGTGTTAAACCAATGGGAAGGGGGAATAAAGTTTTTTTGTTTTTTTTTTACCAATGATGTACGCATATTAACATCTTACATATCTTGTGTCTTGAACTCATTCACAGGCGGGACTCCAAGAACGCAGGATCTTAAAGTAAATATAATTTTAATACAGAAAGGCAAAGCTGAACATGCAGCAAACTTGCATGTACTCAGGGGGACATGGAGGGAGGCAGATAACAGGATGCATGCAGGAAACAAGGAACCATAACCAGATAATGCCCAGACAAGGAAGAAACATTGACGAAACAGTGAGTACACCTGAGGAAGACAACAGGTGGCCGAGGCAGGAACTTGATTACACGAGGAGCGGGTCTACGAAATACCACAAAGGGGCACCACATCTTGCTTTCCTTACTTTTTCTTACCTGTTTTTCTCTTCCCTACTGCTGTATGACTGGTTTAAAACTTTTAAGGCCTTCTTACAACACCACCAAACGAACACAAAAACTCATTTGCCAAAAAAAAAAAAAAACCCATAATGCTGTGGCTAAGCTTCATTGTGCAAAAAACAATGGTTCCCTTTCAGTCTGGTCTCTCAGTGCAACATACTTGCTATGGGAATTGCGCCCCCGCGCGATTACCTGAAGGAATATATTCACGCCTTTACGGCTAGGGGCATCACCGCCGCGCCAGAGGCCCCGCCCTCTGGGTACTTAAGCGGCTTGCGCCCCTCCATCTTTCTCTTTTTGCCCTTCACCTCGCTAAACCTAAACTACCTCTTCGCGGGACGTCTCTGTTGCTTCATCGCTCAACTTGAGGTGAGCTTGCTCCCTGCACAGAGCGCACAGAGAATTATTCCTGCGTACTGCTGGACAAGCGAAAGCTAGTCCGGCACATTTCTCTTAACCCAGAAGTATTTTTTTCTCCTCTCTCTACAGATTGCTTCGCTCGACGGCGCTAACTACGCCACAGGAAAAAAAGCTATTTCGCTAACTCCTAGCGAGCTAGCCAGCGAAAGCGATGCGACAGAGTAGACATAAAAAATAAAATAAAAAATAGAAGATTCTGGAAGGACTCGCTCGCTTCATCTCGGACATGCCTCCGGAGAAAGGAAAACGAAAGGCGAGACTTCCAAGGAAAACCAACGGGACGGCGAGCCCAACTTCGCGCGCCTGTCCCAGCGGATGCAGCTTTTCCCTCGCAGCAACGGACACCCACGAGGCCTGTCCAGTCTGCCTGGGAATGCTTCATGCAAAAACAGCACTGGATACGCCCGACTTTTGCCCACACTGCAGCCTCATGATGGATGCGGTGCTGCGGCATCGGGTTGACCTCGTCGCCAAAGCCATGGGCGCTTCAGCGACAACAGCGGACGCGGACACCACGGAGCCCCTCACTCCCACGCCGGAGCTAGAGAACATGGCTCTACATGACAGCACACGAGTCGAATGGGGCGACAGCCCTGACGTGTTGGCTCCCATGGTGGACCTAACAGTCGAGTTCGACACCCGGGGCATGATGAACGAGGACGAGATCTCGATTTTAGCCTCGGGCGAATTTTCAACGGAGGAGACAGACGTGGAACTGGAGGATCAGGGTGAAGATCTCTCCCAGACCCCGGTACCTGTGCTCCCAGAAACTGACTTTTCCATCCCTGCTCTGTTCGACTTGTGCCACAGAGCAACGGACGCGCTGCACATCCCATGGCCTGAACCTCCGCCTCGCCAACAGGTCACGAGGCTGGCAGGAAACTATTTTTTCTCGAAGCAGCAGGCCGCCACGAGGCAAAAGATGCCCGTGTTCCCGGACTTCCTCACAGAACTAACTCGCACCTGGACTCAACCAAGAGCCCCTATGCTTCTTCCCCTCTCACAGTTCCTCGACGTAGATGGGATGGATGAAGTGGGAATAGCTAACGTGCCTCAGATTGAGGACACATTAGCGTCTCACCTGGCTCCTAAATCATCAGGAACAAAACCAACTCTTCCCAGCAAAGCTTGTCGAGCCTCAGCGTCTCTACTCAAGAAATGCTACAGGGCTCAGGGACTTGCGGCACGTGCCATGAACGCGTCCGCGTTAATGCAAGCTTACCTGGCCGAAAAACTGCAACAGCTCCAAACAACAACGGACAAGTAGGCGGCTGCCGGATTGCTGGATGAAGCCTGCAGAGCAACAGACTTTGTTCTCCGTATGATGAGGACAGCTGCTGTTGCACAGGGCAGGGGAATGGCGGAAGTGGTCATCGCGATCCGCCACCTCTGGATGACTTTAACGGATCTCCCGGAGGGACAAAAGGTGCCTTTTCTCCACCACTCGATAGAGTCGACAGGATTGTTTGGTAAAGCTTTGGAGTGAATTTAGACCAAGCTGGACCAAAGACGCAGACAGGCGGAAGCTCTCCGGGTAGGCATTCCCCGGAGAAGCTTCGCCCCCCCCAAGGGAGTCTGCTGGAAGCAGACCTGCGCAGTCTCGGCACCACTCTGCAATGCGTGCCCCACCGCAGAAGTAGCCAGCATACGAGGAGGAGCCCAGGCAGAGACCCCCGTTGGGCCAACCGAGCACGCATGGAGCAAAAACAGGTTTGTCTCCTGCCAGGCGACCAAACACAGGGCCTCCTCGGCGAATCGGGACAACAGACAAAAACGTGCCTGATGAACCAGGTCCACGTTTCCACGTTACACGATCACCCTCCCACGTGGTTACGGGAATGATCCCTTCATGTCCAGACTTAGCTTGTAACACAGTACAAAAAGCTGGTTCATTTATAACATGCACCAATCATGCTTTCTCTGCTGTGAGTGACATAGAATCATGTACGTCATTGCACATAAGCACAAATAAAGTTCATGAAACATTTCCTCTCTGTTTTATTGACTCAAACAACAACAACAACAAATATCTTCAGCAAAACAGGTCCCTCTGGCCTGCAAGCCGTCATGAATGCCAGCTGATGTGTACTGGATCGTTTGATTTATGATCTGCAATGTTTTTATGTTTTTCATGTTGTACTTCATTGTATGTGTTGCGTGTTTGTTTGTCCAGCACTTTGGTGTGGACTTGTTCCTGTTTAAAGTGCTTTATAAATAAAATGGTATGGTATGGTATGGTATGAAGGGAGAGGGCCTTTTTCCCTCCCTCCCTCCCTCGCGGCCCACGGGGTATTAGCATAATTAATCAACCCCAGCAGAGTGCCTCTGATTCATCTGCAGTGAGCAGACACAGAGGCATCTGCAAGCACCCCCCACACCTCTCAGGGAGACAGGTGAGGAGGGTAACGTGCTCAAGCTCTCGCTCCATTGTGAACGATGGGAAAGCAATACACTAACCAGACGAACACGTGACATGTCCACACCTCAGGGAGGCAAGCTGACAGAGTCTGATGACGAGGGGGCTACATCAGACGTCCTCGGGCAGCCACAAAGATCACACTTTCACAGCAGTGACCGTGTTCAGCCTGGTGTGGATGAAAACAAGTCAGAGTTGAATCAGATCTCTCTTCCTGTTTCTCGAAGGGGACTAAGCTCTTTATCACCAAATAATCTGAAGTCTGCCAAACCAAAAGGAACACCCCCACGTTCTCACGTTGCAGCCGCTCCTTTGTTATTAACGAGGGACACACAATGTCCAAGCAGTAGTCAGACAGCACGTGACCTCCCGTTCTGTGCTGATCCAAATCTGCTTTCAAAAATAATTCTCCCAAAGGGTGAAACACAGACCTCGGTCGGTTTACCTGGTACCAACGCTCCATTAAAGCCAAGGACCAGTAGACTGGACCACCCCAGAAAACGGATTGGAGTCAGGAGATCTGCTCGTTTACATAACTCGCAGCCTCACAGCCCCAGGACTCCAAACTTGGAGGAGGAAAATAGACTTTCTGCTCCAAACCTGTCTAATAAGGATGACAGGTTACATCTGCCCTCAATTAACCCTGAGCAGGGTAACTTGGGAGCACATCGGCAAGGAGGCCTCCTTCCCAACCTGGTTGACCCCCAGGGGTTAACAACCTCTGTGTCACCAGAAGGGGCAGTACAGCCACTTAGGCCAGGAACTGCCAAAAGTCTCAGCTTGTTGGCTGAAAAGAACAGGTTGATGGCGTCAGGCCTGCCAGAAAATGTGGTATTAACCATACAAAATGCCCGTGCTGGATCAACACAATCTTTATACGCACAAAAGTGGCGTATTTTTGAAGCCTGGTGCTCAGAAAGAAATATTATTTCTTATGCATGCGACTTGGCTCAGCTCCTGACTTTCCTTCAGGACTTACTGGAAAAAGGTTGTTCTTATTCAACGATTAAAGTTTTCCTATCAGCTATTTCAGCCTGTCACGAAGGCTGGGGACACAGGACACCCGGAGCACATCCAATCATAATAAGATTTATGAAGGGTGTCCTTCGGACTAAACCACCCAGCAGGACCCTGACCCCTGGTTGGGATCTTGGCCTGGTCCTGGGGGCTCTCTGTGACCCTCCATTCGAGCCACTGAGCGAGGTTAAGATAGATTTACTATCTTATAAAACTGCTCTACTCCTGGCACTTTGCTCGGCGAAACGCGTGGGTGACCTCCATGCATTGTCTGTACATCCAATGTGTACCAGATTCGCCCCTGATGGGTCAAAGGTCACACTAAGGCCTAATCCCGCATACACTCCCAAGGTCTTGACTTTGAACCATAGGAGTCTAGACTTTGATCTCTCCTCCTTTCCACCTGCTCCTGTCCTGACTCAGGAACAGGAAAGGCTAAAGGCTCTCTGCCCAGTGAGGGCTTTACGCACCTACATGCAGAGAACAGCCGAATGGAGGAAAACAAACCAACTGTTCGTCTGCTTTGCAGCACCTGCTACCGGGAGGGCCCTATCAAAACAACGCCTCTCACATTGGGTGACTGAGGCCATTAAAAGGGCGTACAGTAGCAAAGGTCAACAGGTACCCTCTGGAGTGCATGCTCACTCCACTAGGGGCTTGGCCACTTCCTGGTCATTATTCAAGGGTGTACCAGTCGCAGACATCTGCGCTACTGCGAATTGGAGCTCATTAAATACTTTTGCAAAGCATTACAGTTTGGATGTTACTGCGGGTGACGTCACTCAGGCTGTCCTTTCTAACACACAGTAGAAAGTAGCCTTGGGATGCCTGCTGGTCAAGGGCAGACGTTCACTCTAGCATGCATTTTACTGAGCATTTCAAGGGCGTGAATGGATTACGTTCCCATAGCAAGTATGTTGCACTGAGAGACCAGACTGAAAGGGAACTGAAAGTTATGCACCATAACTCATGTTCCCTGAAGGAAGGGAACGAGGTGCAACATAGCTGGCCCTTTTCAATGCTGAAAGCTCGGTGAAGTGCAACTTTGGAGAAAGATGGAGGGGCGCAAGCCGCTTAAGTACCCAGAGGGCGGGGCCTCTGGCGCGGCGATGACGCCCCTAGCCGTAAAGGCGTGAGTATATTCCTTCAGGTAATCACGCGGGGGCGCAATTCCCATAGCAAGTATGTTGCATCTCATTCCCTTCCTTCAGGGAACATGAGTTATGGTGCATAACTTTCAGATTTCTCATCGGCAAAAAACACTTAGGAGAAGCAGGGGGATCGAGCAAAGCCACTCACCATTTTGAGAGGCCAACACTAGCTTCAATCAGCAAACTGGGAGTTTAGGATGGAGACTGTAAGGCTGTAGACTCCAACTTCAATATCCTTGATGGTTCAGAGATCCTCGTACTGTTACCAGTTCCAGTTTGGCCTAATATCAAAAAAAGCTTTTGAATAACAACGCTGTTATCCTGACTGAAGAAACAATTTACTGAAGGATTATCTTCTGGTGGTTAGTTTTTAAATAAAGGGGGCACTCTGGGCGTTGGTGACTCAGTATGGTACGACTATTACAACTGAAGACCAGGCTCACAACAGTGGTTGCAGCTTTACAGAGCTGTCATGTGGGGACAAAACCAAATTACTGTCTGTGTGGATGGGTGGGAACAAGCTGGTGTGGTGAGCCGTGGTCCCAACATTCCCATCCCACACAAGCAGAAGCCGGCTCAAAGTGGGCCCTTGTGCTTGGACAGAGAGACCAGCACAAGCAAATATCAAATTCCTGATGAGAATTGCATGAACTCTTGATGAGTTAATTCAACTGAAGTTTTAATATCCTGCCATCTATTTTCTGTCAAAAAAATAATAATTCAGTCTTTGTCTAAGCCAGGGGGTTAGAAAACTCAAATCTTTTTACATTTGGATTCACTGTTGGGATTTATTAATTTTTTACATGTATATTTGAAAATATTAAGTGTACAGTACTTTACTGTCTGACATAATACTTCTTTATTCAATATGTTTTTGTGTTTTTTTTTTTAAGGATTTTTTTTATGAAGACCAAAGTCCATGCTCAATAATCCAGGTATAAAATCCAACAATTTTCAGTCAGGTCATCTGGACGGTTTATTTTGCTTGTGCTGAGATGTTTCACCTTACATCCAGAAGGCTTCATCAGTCTGAGGAAACACCGAACAAAACTGCTTCTCCCCCAACAGCTTACTCCAAAGTTGGAAAAAAAAATATATATATATAATTTTTTTTAAATGGTTTAACCTAAAGCTGGACTGTCTATTGTAAAAACTAACCATTGTATTGACCTTTAATTATGAAATAACTCATGTCTTGTGGGGTCATTTGGACAAAGTGTCCCTCCTGACACAACAACCTTCTTCGCTTTTATCTCAGTAAGGCTAAATGTAGAGCATTCCACAGATAACGCTGGCATGGAGAAACTATTCTGACACTGTGTTTTGGTGTAAGCTGCAGTTATGTGGGTAATAGTTTGGCATGTAAACTGGATTCAATCTGAATGGTTTTATACTTGATAAAGTCAAGTGTACTGTTGTGTTTTAGTTTTTTAGGTGTATTTTTTTCTTCTTTTAAAACTAATGTTTTGCAGCGTCTCATTTTTCATTCCACCTTTATTTATACAGGTTAATCCCATTGAGCCTCAGGGACTCATTTACAAGAGAGACCTGATGTTAACAAAGAGTGATGACAACAGTGGATAACAAAGACAACACGAGACAATCATAAAGGTTGCATTCAAATAAAAATAATAATAATAATATATTTCTGAGTGTGTTCTATAATGTATTTGGAGGGATTTTTGTGTTTAGTTTGTAGATGAGCAGATCTAGAAGTGGAAAGTAACAAATTACATTTAATTGCATTCTGACATTATTATTAGTATTATTTTGTGTATTTTGTATTTTTTAATTGGTTCATCAAATCTGTACATTTACTTTTTCCTTGAATTCAATGCAGTTCAGTTTAATTGTACAGGTAGAGTGTCAATTCACAACTAATCTTGTCCTGTTGTCTATTGACATGTTTTATTTCAAGTGTTGAATTAAGTTATAAGGACTTGTGACCTGTCCAGGATGTTCCCGCCTCTCGCACAATGATAGCTGGACGTAGGCACCAGTGACTCCAGTGACCCGAAAAGGAAGAAGCGGGTAAAATGGATGGATGGATGGATGGATGGATGGATGGATGGCTGGATGGATGGATGGATGGAAATAAGATATTTTAAATTCTATGCATTACAATAAAATGTGAATGTAAACAGATGAATAAAAACCAGGAGATGGACCCAATAAAAGCACACCATAATCATGTCTGATGACTGGGTAAGGTCCCTTTGAACCAGTTAGAAGTGATGATGAGCTTGAAAGGAGGAACTTGACTTCAAATAAAGCCTTGGAGATGATGTATGACTCTGCTCACTGGACTGCTGGAGTGGAATGAAACTCAGCAGACATGTGTTTGTCAGCTCATCACCCATTAACTGCTAAACCGCCACCACGGTTTTAGTTCAAGTCAAACAAATATTAAACAACTGAACTCTTGGACCTCCAGGCCATGTTTTAAAGGCTGACTTCAAATTAAAAGAAGGACGCCGCTCCATTCTGGACTTTTCTGATGAGTTCAAATGCAGAGAGGAGGTGGAACTCCAGGTGCAGAGACAGTAATCTCTGCATCAATGTACTGTAAATGGTAAATGGTCTGTACTTTTATAGCGCCTTTCTATCTTATTTCAAGACACTCAAAGCACTCAGGGTCATTCTGACACCTGCAGCAGGTAAAATACTGACTGCTCATAACTAGATCCCACAACCCAAATTCAAAGTCAAAATTTCCCTCAAAATTAATTGGTTAAAATGTTTCAGTTCACACATCCTGAAGTTACAAACAAATGTTTGGATTTGTGGGGAATTACTTGTCAGCTTTGGGTAAAACCTATAATATTTATTTAATTTGACCTGTTTTTGGTCTCCACCAGCTAGTCAAAGTCAAAGTCAAAGTCAAAGTCAACTTTATTGTCAGATCTGCAATATGTACTGTACAGGACATACACAGGACCGAAATTGCGTTTCTCTCAGTCCCTCGGTGCAACAGTAAACATCTAAACATTGAAACACTGAAACATATAATAATAGACATAAGCATAAAATAGTAAAACTAACACTGTCCTGAGTTTTTTGCATAGTGGTATAAGAGTATGAAAATTTACACCAACTCTAAAACTAAAACATTAAACATTTAATGAACATAATACTGTCCTGAGTTTTTGCATACTAGTATAAAAAAAGAGTATAAAAAGTATAACTAAAATAAACTAAAGGTTTCTAGCATTGACATTTGCAAAGTGGCAAAGCAGCGTATGAGTTAATGTACACAGTATATGTATGAGGTAGTAGTTGATGTTGTTATAGAGGCAAAAAGTGGCATATGCAGTAAGGCACATTGGGCATCCCTAAATAAGACCGTTCAGAGCACACTGTATATGTATCAGCAGTGGTGTAGATATTAGAGTAGTGTAAATGTAAACAGTAGTAATTACATGTAAGCAGTAGTAATAAAAGTAAACAGTATTAATAAATGTAAACAGAGAATGTAAACAGTATTATGATTATAGGCAGTGATGTAATACAAACATTAGTGCAAGTATGAGAAGTAGTGCAAACTGTATGAGCACATGACCGAGAGTTTAGTGAATAACCCGTTTGATGACACAGAGTCCAGTGTTAAAATCTTTGTGTTGTGTGGTAATGTGTGAGAAAGTTTTAGTGTTAAGGCAGTTCAAATGGGAGGGGGGGCAGAGCAGGCAGAGTGTTTAGCATCCTGACTGCCTGATGAACAGAGCTGTCTCTCAGTCTGCTGGTTCGAGCCTGGAGACTCCTCAGTCTCCTCCCTGATGGCAGCAGTCTGAAGCAGCTGTGTAGTGGGTGTGT
>JBBPBX010007853.1:39230-50078 GCA_038048925.1 Garcialebias charrua | reverse complement strand
TATATACACACACACACCGACCGGTATATATATATGGGCCCCCAAGTTGACTCAAGCCTAGGGGCCCCCATCCTCCTAAATCCGGCCCTGACTGTTGCAGGTCACAGAATGTGGTGTAACACCGGGTCCAATCGACCTAACTAGAACCAGCTTCCTCTGACCTTGTTTCACAAATGAAAAGCAGAAAATATTAATCTCTAAACCTATAAAAACATATTAACATATTAATCTCTAAAACTAAACCTAATGCGCTGCACCACAGGCGGTGGTGCGGGGTGGTCAACCGCCCCACTGTTTTTAGTTTCGTTTTTGACGTGCCGCACATTTCTTTCATTTTTGCAGCTTAATAATAATAACTTAACAGTTTGGGGTTTCCTGTGACTTATTTGCTGTAAGATAAATGGTAGGAGCCTAATATATGCTCCCAATGTTTTGTTTGTCTTTTTTTGTAAACAATAAATTACTTTTTTTTTTTGCTGTTTTAATTAGTTAATTTTTTTTTGCATCTTAAGATCCTATGACATCATCATTTATTCGAGTTCTACTCAAGTTTTATTATGTTAATGTGGAGTTTTTAAATTATGTACTCGTTCAACCCCTAGTATCTAACAGAAGTGGTGGTCAGGAGTGTTTGGGTAGGACCCCACTTGGCACATTCTTTGTCTTTACAGACAGCCTGGTTTAGATTCCCAATAATGAGTCAGACTTAGTTCCTGTAAGGATTGGTTTCCACCAGTTCTGCTGTTTGACCCTTTATAGATATTAATTTCTAAACTCAGCGAGGTTTGAAAGATTTCGCTGTTTAATTTAGTAGTTGATGGAGAATCTTCAGTTTTTAAGTTCTTGTCTCTCCGTCTTTAAAACCAAATTAAAAACTTTTTTTTTTTTGTTTAACTCATCATTTATAGCCCTTGATGGATATGCTGCAACCATTTTTTATATTGGCCTGTGTGTTAGTGGTCTTTGTTTTATTCTAATACTTCATTTATATTTTATTTTATGTATTTTTATTGTGTCCGTTTATAAATTGTTCAGAGATTTGTAAAGAGCAGTTGGTTTTGTTTTGACTGGATCGTAACAGGTTTTGTTACGGATCCGTTTTGGGTAGGTCAAATTTGGGTCGTGGCGTCACATCAGTCATGCAGCTCTGGAGTTTGTGCACGCTCTGATCACAAGAGCCTTGGAGAGGCTGATTGGCTCGTGGTCTGGCTCTGCATGGATCATGAGCCCCATGTCTCTTTTTTTTTTCATAAATTGTCACAAAAAGAGTTGATTAATTTTTGAGCTCATTATCTGAGAAAACCCACAACATTTTTTTCTGTTTGGTTCAGCGCTTTGCGATGAGTTGATGCTGTGGTTAATACTATGTTTGCATAAACTTGTGTGTATTTTAGTTGCACATGGACTCCTGGACTTGATTTTGTGTGATTATATTGTAACATCTGTAACATCTGTAATGTTCACACCATGTTTCTGTTTCCTGAAACACACCCGACTGTATAAACAGTTTTTGAATAATGCTTAAATACACATGTTCAAGGGTTCTGTTCAGTATCTGAGCTGTTTGTAGGACTGGGCTCTTCTGGACAGAGATCTGATTTTCCATTCCATCACAGGGACACCTGGACGGGTCTCCAGTCCATCACAGGGACACCTGGACGGGTCTCCAGTCCATCACAGGGACACACAGGCAAACAAGACAAACAACCATTCAGTCTCTCTCACACCTAGAGACAATTTAGAGTTACCATCAGTCCAACATGCATGTTTTTGGTCTGTGGAAGGAAACCGGAGTACCTGGAGAAAACCCACGCTGCATGGACAGAACATGGAAACTCCACCCAGAAAGGTCCCTAGGTGGGATTTGAACCTGCGACCTTCTCGCTGAGAGGCAACAGCTCTACCAACTGCGCCGCCATGCCACCTTGTTCAGTGTTTAACAAATCTTCCATCTAGTTAGGACTCCCAGATCCAGAATGACACACAGATAGATAAATCAACCGGACACTGTGGTGGTCAACAAGCTACATAGATGGATCAATGCCAATAGACTGAAAACATCTGGAAGAAGGAGCAGCTGGAGAAATGCCAAGGGCTGAAGGAGGAAACACAGAAGTTGTGGAGAGTTGAGGCGTCAACAGTCCCAGAGGTCGTTGGAGGACTAGGTGCTGTGACCCTCAAACTGGAAGAGTGCGGCTCCAACAGATTCCAGGAACAACCCGTCCAGGAGTCCCTGTGATGGACTGGAGACCTGTCCAGGTGTCCCTGTGATGGACTGGAGACCTGTCCAGGTGTCCCTGTGATGGACTGGAAACCCGTCCAGGTGTCCCTGTGATGGACTGGAAACCCGTCCAGGGTGCCTTTCGCACAGTGACAGCTGGACATGGACACCACCAGTGACCCAAAAGGGAAGAAGGAGGAGGTAAAGATAATGGATGGATGAGCAGCATTCCTACTGAACGACCAAATAAAAAAAGACTCCTCCTTAAAGACATGTTGAAAAACTACTTCTGTATCCTATCCAGACTGACCATGATGCAGTCAGCATGTTTCGTCAGCAAATCTGATGCAACAGATTTATTTTTGTTTCTTTCAATTTAAAAATCAAAAGTTCTCATTTTAAATAATTCAAAATAACTTTATACTATGCATTGATAGCTGAAGTTATTGTATTGGTCACATGACACATTTCATTGTTTTTGGTTTCTG
This sequence comes from Garcialebias charrua, assembly GCA_038048925.1. Classification (NCBI taxonomy): domain Eukaryota; kingdom Metazoa; phylum Chordata; class Actinopteri; order Cyprinodontiformes; family Rivulidae; genus Garcialebias; species Garcialebias charrua. The sequence goes on along the minus strand of JBBPBX010007853.1, from coordinate 47,369 downwards.
TGAAGTAACACAAAAATGCACTCATTAAAAATCTAAATTGTGAATGTTGTTGGTGTTTCCTTATAAACTGACCTGTTGGCTTTAAACTCACGGCTCCGGCTGTGACCTCAGCCTCCAACCAGAACCAAAACTATTTCACGTTTTCTCCTTTGAATCCAAAATGTTTTAGTTCAGAAAGTTCTTGTAATTCTGCGCCTCCGGTCTTTTCTCTAGAGTTTTGTAATCTCTTAAAAAATGTGAACCATGTTGACAAACCGCAGAAGTGTAAAGACCTCAGTAAGTTTCCTCCAGTTGGAGGACGGACAGAACGTCTGGGTTTAAAACCACCTGCAGGATGGAGTGAACACCAGTCAGCTCCAAAGAGCTGAAGAAACTTTGGATCCTCTGCCACTCCTGTAAGTAAAACATAAATATATATATTTATTATAAATTGCGGTAATTTACTAATTTCTCTGAGATATGTGCTGGCAGTAACAATATATTTTATCTTGAAGATCTATTTTTTCTGCTATAAATGAGTTTGTTGCATGAAATTAAATCGACCTGTTCAGGCAAACAAACATTTTGAAGATTGAAGATCATCTCCACAGCTGAACTGATAAAATTAATAGAGTTAACAGAAGCCTCTTAAAAAAAAAAAAAAAAAACTTATTCTACAGGTCTTAGACTGAAGAATATTTATTGTTCCTGAAATGTTTGGATGTGAAGAAAACACATCAGTTTGTCTGCTTTTATGTGACGTAAAGGATCTAAATGTTTAAAACAATCAAATAAAAAAATACATATATATTACCGGTAGTAGGAAGTGAAATCTGAATTTGGGTTTGTCTAAAATCAGTTCATACACACACAAAAAAAACTACTGTTAGATAATGCTTAACTATTTATTTCTCCCATCCTATTAAAAAATCAGAACAAAAATAAAACTCCACTTTGTTTATGGTGAGACTTAATTCTGATTAGAATTGTCCATTCAATTGTAATAATAATAAGACATTTTCTACAATAATCTGGACAAATATCTCTGTAATACAATTATTTGTTAGTACTTTGTATCCTAAAGGAATGAGAAAATGACTTGATCATTTAGCTTGTCTTAAATAGTTTTTGTTTCTTCAAATTCTTTTCCTTTTAGTTTACATGATAATGTCTTCAAACATCACAAATAAAAACTGAAAATTAGTCAACGTGATGCTCATGTGTCATTTTAGAGTGAAACCAGAATTGAGCATGCATCAGGGTATTTTGAAACCAGAATTGTTGTTACATCATGAAAGTTGCTGGAGAGACTGAAACTTTTTAAATCCAGTATACTGATACAGTAAAATAAAAAAAGTGTTGCACTTTCAAGGCTCATATATTTAATATTTCTTCTGTTTACCGGTTCAAGTTTAATTTTTATTTCATTTTTTTACGAGAGGATGGTTTGTTGAGAAATTCTCTCATTCTCAGACATTTACTCAAAAGAACAACGCTCACGGCAGGTGAAGGTTTTTAATAGACATTTTATATTTGCATGACCTATTTCAGGACAGGTTACATACAGACTTTATTGTTCCATATTTTCCTAACAGAGCACTTCGCTCTCAGACTGCAGGTTTACTTGTGGTTCCTATAGTTTCCAGAAGCAGAATGGGAAGAAGATCTTTCAGTTCTCAGGCTCCTCTCTAGTGGAACCAACTTCCAGTTTCTGTCTGTGAGGCTGACATCTCGTCTACTTTAAAGATTAAACTTAATCTTAACGTTTTGATCAATCCTATAGTTGGGATCGGCTTGGGCTTCCTGACCTAGCCTTTAATTACCTGTATGCTGCTATTTTTTGTCAAGAGTTGGCATATATCAGCAAGAGACACAGGAGGTTCACATTTATTTACAAAAACCTCAAATACTGCAGTTTTGGGCCCAAAATAGAGCAACAGAACAAAATTTAACTACAGGCACCAACATAAGAAACTAAACACACCAACTGAACCCCTGATGGAAACAAGAGGGTAACTTATAAAGTGGCTGGTCAGACCATTCTGACACACTGTGGGGGGAGATAAGCTAATTAAATGGACTAAACTACCAGTAGTGTCATCAACAAAACAAACTGATGAAAGTGGTGTGTAAACAGCAACCTAAAAAAAGAAATACATTTACAACTCCTATCTAGACAAAAATGTAAAACTCAGATTACAAATCCAACTTCTCCCTCTGCTGATAGACGACATGGCTCAGCCCTGCCCGACTGATTCCTGATGTGATGCAGCCGAGTGGCAGGAAAACTCCAGCAGCAACCGGAACCAGCTCCACCTGTACGTACTGTGTGGCTGCAGGTTCTGCTGGAGGACAAATGTCCACATGTCCTCTCTCTGCTGCTGTCTCTACATGCTCTACCTGTTTGTATTTGTAATTTCTATTTTAGCATGTGTTTGTTCTCAGGCCAGAGGGGAAGAATGTTCTCAACCATAATGATAAAAACATCCATAACCTTTGACCCTGAAGTTTGTCATGTTTCACTTTGAGCGTTTCTTTGCAACACCAAGCAACAAAACTCGTCCTTTAAGTTTCTGTCTTAAAAACAAATATACACCTGAGACTCTTTCAGGCAACTCTCTGTGTTTGTGTTGCAGCTCATGTTTGCCATTGTGAAAGCGTCCAACATGCTCCTCCTCCTGTTCTACCTGTTCACTCTCGCCACACCGACAGGTAATCTTGACTCGCATCAGACAGCTTGGGAACAATTTTCATATGGTCCATTCAATCAGTAACTGTGGTAAACGCGCGGCTTAATTTGAGCCGGATCCTGTGTGGGTGTGTTCCGGTAACTGTTTGCTTGGATCCAACTCTCAGGCTTACTAATAATAAAGTTATGAACAAATATGACTGCCTTGAACAAATAAAACGTATATTGGATATGTAAACTGAACATAATTACATAAACACTAATTTTAAACATAACAACCACTTACGAGCTTCTTAATATCACATCAGAGCTGCCCTTTCAAGTAATAATTTCAGCTTATACTCTTTAAAAAATCTCTGCGAATAAAAAGACATTCATGTACAATTTAATGAAAAACACAAACATAATTAAACAGCACAACTAAATTGCTGATGGGCAATTTAGTTGTGCTGTTTATATTTTTTCAAATTAAAATTTCATTAATGACTTGCTTAAAATGTCAAACTGATTTGTTTTACAGTTTAAGTGAGTCATAAATAACATTTTGATTATTTATTGATACAACAGAAATGTTTGATAGGTAATCATGTTACGTACATCACATATCAAAACAACAGCGCCAAATTGTCAAAAATAACAGCAATCAAAATGTACAAAGTAGAAAAGACAGTCCAATTTACTTTCATTTTAAAATAAGGGCTTCTCGTACAACCGAGTATTGAAGTGCATGAAGGCAGTGGCCATGGAGATAGTGGAGTAGGTGTGAGTGCTGTGGGTGAGTGCCAATCTAACCAGGCTGTTGTACATGGGCAGGAGCCCACAGCCTTCCGCCATGAACAGCCGGAGAAGGAGCCTGGGTGTTTCACATGTGAAGGAGGACAACAATGAAGAGAACAGTGAATTCAGCGGAGAAGAGTCAGATTTGGAACTGTCAAGTGAGGGATGCCCAACATTCGAGACAGCTGCCCAGTTCAAGACCAAGCAGACGGCTTGACAGCAGGATGATTGAGAGAAACGGAGTGTGCTCTAGTCACACAAGGAGAGCTGTTGGTCAGGCCACTTCTTGTTTCTCTCTAAAATAGTTATTAAATCAAGTGTTTATTTATGTAGGTGAACTAGCTGTTTAACAACCCATTAAAATACACTAGAACGCAGGAAATGGCATCTACTTTATTCTAAATTTTCTCTCATCGTTGGCATACATGTTTATTTTGATAATGATTGATTTGAACTGTTCTTTTCCAGGGATTTCCGCAGATTTCCCAGCTGGTATTGAAAATAGCTTTGTTAGTGTGCAGGGCACGTAGCAGGAAGTCTAGGCTTCTCTGCTCAAACTCAGGCTAGTGTTTGGTACTGCTCAGAAAGATTGTTCAAAACATTCTTTAAGATTATATTTAGGATATTTTATCCAAGGGACCCGTAGACAATGTGTTTATTGATCACGTTTTGAATCCTTCTTAGAAAGGCAGACACCTGTTATTATCCACCTGGAAAGGTTCTTGCTCTTTCTTCAACTTTAACGTGGCTCGAGCCGCAATGTGTACCCAACAAGTTTTATCTGAAAACGACCGGCTCGGCACCATGATTTTTGCGCTGTTACTTTCATTGGCATTTTGAGTTACCATGGTGACACAATTTGCAAACAAAGACACCATTTTCCCATTGAATTAGCTTGATGGAACTCTTTTAGCCTCTAACTGCCACAGTGAGGTCACATGACCTGGAGTCAAGAGGTCTCTGAACAAAACTCAGTATGTCATAGAAAAAAACTCTTCCTACCACCACATCTTTTAAGATACACATTATATATCAAAACCTAGTTGTTTTTCTCATACAAATTTTTAAATGGCCACCACGTGGAAGTCCCCATCAAAGATTCACCAGGAACTTTCTAGTTGCATATTTTCAACCACTGTCCCATAGCTGCCTCCATCTTATGACACCACTTGTGTCCTCAGTTTAATATAATGGGCCACACATGAACAAAAATCACTCTTAACATTTATTTAACACAATCGGACTCTCTAACGCCATTTCTTCTGTGTTTTACATGCCGAACATGAAGAGGAGCAAGTTATCTCGTGTTATGGAGGAATCTGTCCTTCAGGCTTGGACTGCATCAGTTTACCTGAGGGTCTTCAGTGTGTGGACCCTTGTTACCACCACTCTGTACTGAACGACACCTGGCGTTCAGTGGATAACACCGACAGCACCGTCTTGCAGTGCGACTCAAGTCTTTCGGCAGGCTGGTACCGTTTGTTCCTGGGGCAAAGCAACGCTCATGTCCCAGAGGCGTGTGTAGCATCTGGCAGATGTGGGACCCACGGTTCTATGTGGATAACCGAACCTCATCCCACGCAGCTGAACGAAATTGTGACGCGCTCCGTGTGTGGTTCCTGGTTAAACAAGTGCTGCTACGGTTCTGCACCCCCCATTCAGATCAAACTCTGTTATGGATATTATGTCTACAAGCTCACAAAGCCAGGATCGTGCTACTATACATATTGTGCAGGTACTGTTCCAGTAATGTTTCAATCATAATTTTCAATATTTGTACATTTAGCATTCTGTATTTAATTAGTTCTATGTTTTAGTATTACTAGTTTACTGTTTTGTGTCAACAGAAGCAAATGAAGCTAATTTTAAGGGCTGTAAAAAAATGCGTACTTGCTTCTAAGTTGCATTGGTTTTGAGAATTTTTTTCGCACCCCAGAATCAAATCCTCCAAACCCAGAAGGCTTCAGAGTGTCAGGACAAACTGGGTCCATCATCACTCTGCAGTGGAATAAAGTGAACAACAACGTCAGCTTCGTTCTGCTGTTTGACGGCACAGAGATCAACATCAGCGCTCCGGTTGGAGACGGGCCCGTGAGCCACAACGTCTCTTGCCCCTCTGCTGGAACAAATTACACAGTCACTCTTCATTCTGTGTTTGAGAACATCCGAAGCAGCGGGATCAGCATCATTGCAAATTCTGGTAAAATTTTAACTTCAGGAATAAACACGCTTCACTGTCTGCAACTGTTAGTGAAGGCAGTCATCTATTATTACCCACCTGAATAGAGGCTTGCTCTTCCTTCAACTTTAATGTGGCCTGAACCACAACGTGTACCTCCACGCTCCACAAATATATCAAAACGAACACCTTGGCCCCGATGAAGTGTGCTCTTACTTTTATTGGCGTTTTGAGTTATAGTAAATGGACTGTATTTGTATAGCACCTTTCTATCTTATCAAGATACTAAAAGTGCTTTACAACACAATCTGTGCCTCATTTACCCATTCATACAGCACTCTACTATCTCTATACAAAGAATAATCAGTGATTTATCACATTCATACACTGATGGGACACACATCAGTTGCAATGAGGAGTTCAGTGTCTTGCCCAGGGATACCCCAGCATGTGATTGGTGGTGGTATCGAACCCCCGACTCTTGCATTGGAGCACGACTGCTCTAACCACTCACCCACAGCCGCCCAGTTACCATGAGTTACCATGAGTTGCCATGGTGGCGTAATTTGCAAACAAAGGTGCCATTTTTTCCCTCATTGACAAACACTGAAGCAGGCCTGGAGCGGCTAATCGGGAGAACCAGGACATTTTGCCGGTTTGGTGTAGGGTCGATGTTCAGTTATGATCATTGACTGAATCATTTAATCACGTCATCATCAGTTTATCACCGCTACAACTGCACCAGAACCAGCTCCGCCTCCACCCAGGGCCAGCTCCGTCTCCATCCAGGGCCGGCTCCGCCTCCACCCAGGGCCAGCTCCGCCTCCATCCAGGGCCGGCTCCGCCTCCACCCAGGACCAGCTCCGCCTCCATCCAGGGCCGGCTCCGCCTCCACCCAGGACCAGCTCCTTCTCCACTGGCAGCTCTCTTTTAAAAAAAAAAATGCACCATGACGTAACACGTCATTGCACTCGATCAGTGGCGTTTTAAAGATGGAAAGTAGACAGAGCAAGGGTAGCGCGTAGAAGACTAGACTTAAAAAGAGGAAGCTCTGGAAACAGATGCAGCTAGTGGCCAAGATGGTGTAGTGGCAAGGGAACTGGACTTGGGATCCGGAGGACCCTGGTTTGAACCCCAGTCACGGCATAGTTTTGTGGTGTGTTTGAGCAGCACATCTAATCACTACTGCTCCCCAGCGCGCTTTCTATAGCTGCCCGCTGCCACCTGGTGGTGATTGGGTTAAATGCAGTGTCAAATTTCGTCTTGTGTGTAAACAAACAGAGATGACAAAAATATGACATTATTATTATTATTATTATTAAATGTGCAAAAACTGGCACTTTTTTCCCTAAAATGAGCTTGCGGTTTGTAGCGTTAAATGAGGACGATGAAACGGGTAAAACAAGATTGAACTTTGCCTGCAAACCACCGTTCAAGTTATTCAATTATCAAGTCAATGAGTTGTGGCATTGTGGCACATAGCATACCGTTATATAATTTAAATAAAAGAATGATGTGATGCCACATAACTGGGAAACTTTGTTTTGTAGACCCTCAGAATCCGAAGCAAGGCACATCCCCACCACCACCAGCAGACACAAATCCAGTGCAGGCAGGTAGGATTACTCACCGACTGAATATTGTTAGAATCATTATAATGAAGAATATGGTGTAGACCTGCTGCCCTGAGATGCTAGATGATTCAGCTGGTTCCATCTTTGCAACTGAAAACTTTTGGCACAGTAGTCCCTCTATTATTGCGGGGGTTACGTTCCACAACCACTGCGATAGGTGAAAAACCGTGAAGTGGGAACGGTATATTTATTTGAGCATTTATCTATATTTTAAGGCTTTAGAAACCCTTCCCACGCTCCTGCAATGTTCTAAACTCTTAAACCTACGTCATTTCAACAACATAGCTATGTGTACCGTACAATACTGCAAAACCAGCTCTGCAGAACAGCAGATCGGTTCCGGTTGGATTCAGTTCCGGTTTGGCAGACGAAGCCCACCGCTCCATCCAGGTTGATGTGCGTGTGTATGATTGAGCTTCAGGATTATCTTCAACTTTCCTGCCAGTTCTGTGAACTTCATAGATGGATCGTTACTTCTGACTTTGCTTTGTAAAACTTTCCCTTCATTTCATCAGAAATCAGCAGCCAAAAGCACTGTTGGCTTCTGGGTAGTGTAGTTCTTTTGATTGGCATTACAGAGTAAGCTTATTGAAAGAAAACTACAAAATGGTGGCATATGTCCCAAGTATTTTTTTGTTAACTTTTTATTTCGTACCATCCCAATCATGTGAGTAATATTAAAGTTGACAATTGTTGAGAAACTGCGAAAGAGCAAGTCAGCGAAAGCTGAATTGCGACGTAGCGAGGGACTACTGTAGCTATCAGGGGTTTGATGAGGATAAGAACAAATGTATGTTTAAACGGAGATGTTTAACAACCCATTAATATACAGCAGAATGCAGGAAATGGCATCTACTTTAGTCAAAAATTTTGGGGGGAGG
>JBBPBX010007853.1:21418-34995 GCA_038048925.1 Garcialebias charrua | reverse complement strand
ATATGAGCTAAATGAAGCTGTCTGGACTCAAGTTACATGAATTTCAAGTTACATGAATTAAATTATGCGTAACATGTTGAGTGTTGTTAAAATTGAAAATGAAGACACCACGCTCATTTTATTTATTTTATTTATTCAACAACACAAACTGTATGTCACACAAACACTGATAATTAAACTGAACACACTATTAAAAACACGTTAACCGAACTGTAACTACATTAATGAACTGGACTCTGCTCTGTTTTGATCCTGGTGGATACTGGTCCCACATTGTTCATCTGGCTCGTTCAGGCTGTCACTCCCATCACTCCTTTACTTAATGCAGCTTAAAACATTGAATGGATTGAATAAAAGAACTGAGGGGAATTTTAAATAAATAGTCCATCCAATGATATCTCTCTTTGACGTCAAGCTGCACCTGGGCCGAGCCTCGTTCAGAATCGGACCGCCTGGTAGGAACAGTTTCTCCTCGCAGGAAAAATAAAAACTCAGTCGGTTGTTTTGTAATCGAAGTAAACACAAGCTAACATTATTAAGAATGTTGATTTACCTGCTGTAAATCAGCTACGGTGTAAAGTCCGACATCGTCGACTCGGTTCTGGTCCACTCAGCGACCGGTGTGGAGCTGGTTAGATGAAGCGGTCCCACTTGGCGTCAAATCTGTCGACACTGATCTAAAATCCAGCTTTAACTTGTTGTTAAGTTGTTGTTAGCTGAACTTTTAGCCCAGATGAAAGGAGCAGACCGAGGGAGCACGCATGCTCTTGTAAATGAGTCCCCGTGGCTCAACGAGGCTAGCCTGTATAAATAAAGGTTGAATGAATGAATGCACATTAGGTGAAGGTACAAAATTCACAGTGCCAACGAATGATCCGGCATGGTAACTACAGTGGATTCAGGAGGGCAGGGGAGATTCCAGATGCATGTAAACACATAATTCATCTGTGTCAACGCGGATAGTTCCCTCTAAGTGACATACAAAAAACCTACGTTTTCCCCCACCGTGTCCGTGTAAATTTGGAGTTTAGAAACACTGCTTAGAATATTGCAAGTGTGTGGGAAGGGTTTAAAATAATAATAATAATAATGTCATATTTTTGTCATCTGTGCATGTTTCCATACAAGACGAAATTTGACTCTGCATTTAACCCAATCACCAACAGGTGGCAGCGGGCAGCTATAGAAAGCGCGCCGGGGAGCAGTTGGGATGAGGTGTGCTGCTCAAACACACCACAAGTTATGTCGTGACTGGGGTTCGAACCTGGGTCCTCCGGGTCCCAAGTCCAGTTCCCCTGCCACTACACCATCTTGGCTGCCTTTATATACTGTATATAAATACTAAAATAAACTACCACTTACTACTACCTACTAGGCATGTAACGGTTGTAATGGGTGTACCGAACCGTTTCGGTACAGCACGTTCGGTTCGGTCCACCTCCGTACCGTTTCGGTTATTTTTTTCACTCATTGAACGTTAATATATGCGCCGCGGAACAAAATTTCCTGGGCGCGTTTCAGCACGGAGCTATTATCGCGCAGCACGCGTAGCATTATTAGCCATTAGCTGCTCGCTCCGGTCTCCTGTTTGGGAACGTTATGGCTTTCTTCAAGACGAGCGCACGTTCAAAGCTGTGTTTGTGGACGACTCTGCAGCAGCAGCTCTCTGCAGCAGACAACACGTCTACGTGAACGCGCTTGAAACTACGTCATCGGAATGTGAACAGAAACAGCAGCTGTTACAAAGTGCGCTAACAACACAGCAGCTGCATTTAAACTACTTCTTCAGGTAAATTAGATCGGTCCAGAGCAATAACACAAACTGTATGAGTTCTGAATCTAAGTCTGAATGTTGTTATATGCGCAGGCTTTAAAGTTACTGATCCTCGCTACCGCTACGAGACATCCATCACTCAAAAAGTTCAGCTCTTTATGAAAAAACTGTATCAACAAGCCCTGGAGCTGATTAAAGCCCTGATGAGATGAGTGAGAGCTTCAACCGTTAAGAAGAGGTATTGTTATTTTATTATTATTATCTAAATAATCTTTTTTGTTTAAAATCATAATCCAACAAGTACGTTATTTTATCAGATGAAATTACTGACGTTTTACGATCTGGCGGATTATAATATTTTGTTAATGATGTATAGAGCTCATCATAATGTATTGCCTTTGAATGTTCAGATGTATTTTGTAAAACGATTGAGTTGTTATAATCTCAAGGGAACTGATATGTTTGTTATGCCTAGGTATAGGACTAGTTTGAAAGGAAGGACTGCAATAGTTCAGGGAGTTAGGTTATGGAACGAAGAGGAAAATGACATTAAAGAAGCTAAATCAATAATTATATTTAAAAGAAAGATTAAGGATAAATTGTTAAGGAAATATGTTTAACGAAGACACGAGTTTAAATAGTAATTCTTGTGATTAAGGGAGTTAATGAGTTATTCGATTTTCTTTTTTGTATTTAATGAAATTGTTGTTTGAATTGTTTGTTAGAAAATAAGGGGCAGATACAATAAGATTTTTTTCTTCATCTGCCACCTTTCATTTTATATTTTAATTTTCTTGTTATCTGTGTGTTAAAATGTTTTATTTTGTGTTTTTTATTATAAAATGAATGAAACAATAAATCAAAAATCAAAAAATAATCTTATTAACTTATTTTTTTAATCTCTTTGTTTTATTACAAGTCTGGGACAGAGGTAGCTGCTCTCTTTGTCCACTTCAGGGACAGACATCCACCAGAGATCACCTGCAGCTAAGAAGTGTGTGATGACTGAACTGAACTCTGAACTGTTCCAGGACCTGTCCCACTTGGAGGAGGAGGTCCAAGAAGTTGTGAGTACAGTAATGAGGACAAATACAGCCACACTGCTGCTACTGGACAAAAACTTGATTAGTTAGATTGTAAACAGTCTGTTGCTGCTTATTGTTCTGACTGTTATTGTATTTATTAGGATTTTTATTATTGTTAATATAGTTTATTTATTGCAGAGTGCTGTTTATTTAAAATATCATCCAAATGGGTCACTTTTATTTATTACTACAATACAATGTACAAATGTATTTCTTTCTTTTGTTTTTTTTTTCTTTTTTGTTTTCTATTGTTTATTGTTTGTTTATTGTTTATTGTTTGAAGGAAATTCTACCATTGCTGTTCATCGTTCTTTAGTTTTAGCAGGTCGCTTTCGTAAATGAGCCCATGAGGTTCAATAAGATTTACCTGACTAAATAAAGGTTGAATGAATGAAAAAAAAACAATACAAACATATTTTTGGCATATTTTCAAAATAAACATTTTGTAAGTCTTTATTTTGTCTTTTTTTTTTGTACCGAAAATAAACCGAAAATAAACCGAACCGAGCCCTCCTTGTAGTTGAACCGAACCGAAATGTGATTTTAGCGTACCGTTACACCCCTACTACCTACCACTACTCTCTACGTACTACAGTACAGTACTACTAACTACTTATTAATTGAGCATGCATCAGGGTACTTATTAACTCCTTATTACTACTACTTACTACTACTACATCTACTTCTACTACTACTGCTACTAATACTGCTACTACTACTATAATAATAATAATAATAATAATAATTATTATTATTATTATTATTATTATTATTTTATTTTAAAAGTGCCAGGATACACAAGGACACTTTACAAAAGCAAACAACAAGCACAATGCAAAGATCAACAGGAATAAATTAAAATATAAAATACATAAAACAAAGTTAAGAAGGATAAGCTAGTCTAAAGAGATGTGTTTTCAGAGCAGTCTTGAACAGAGAAAGGGAGGTGGTGTTTCGAAGGTCTGGCGGTAGAGCGTTCCAGAGGTGAGGGGCAGAGCAGGTGAAGGCCCTGCTCCCCATGGTGGAGAGGCGGGCAGAGGGTACATGGAGATGTAGTGAAGAGGAGGATCTGAGAGAGCGTGATGGGATGGAGATTTGTAGGAGGTCAGATAGATAAGGAGGGGCAAGGTTGTGGATAGCTTTGAACGTGAGGAGTAGAATTTTGAAGATGATGCGTGATTTAACCGGGAGCCAGTGGAGCTGCTGCAGGACAGGAGTGATGTGGTTATAGTAGGAGGTTTGAGTGATGACACGGGCAGCTGAGTTCTGGACCATCTGTAGCTTATGAAGGTCTGTGTGTAATGAATTAATATAATATACAAGTTACACTTTTTGAATGGAATTATTGAAATAATTAAAACTTTTTCTAATTTTATGACCAGCACCTGTACTCTGCAGGAGTGAAATCATGCATGCACACTACAGGTGACTGCAGTAGTTTTTCTGCTCTAACAGTTTCAGTAAATGGCAAAGAGCAGAGTTTTTTTTGTGCTACTCACCTTTTCAACTTGTAAGAGCAAACAAACAACATCCTAGGTCCAAAGGAACATTCTTTATTTACCAGTTTGGACGTAAAGTAGCTGTGATCATGCTGACGCTGCATGTGTGACACATTCAGCTGAGCCAGGGTTGCTAGATAAACAAAAGTGTGTTTTTTTTCCTGTGCAGATGTTCACCACACACAGCACGTGCCTCATTTTACACCATCCTCACTTCTTCTTCTTCTTTGGCTTTTCCCTCTTCAGGGGTCGCCACAGCGAGTCATCCTCCTCCACCTCACTCTGTCCTCTGCATCCTCTGTCCTCACTCCAACTACCTTCATGTCCTCTCTAACTGCATCCATATATCTCCTCTTTGTCTTTTTCCTGGCAGCTGCATTTCTAACATCCTTCTACCAATATACCCACTGTCCCTCCTCTGGACATGTCCAAACCATCTCAGTCTGGCCTCCCTAACTTTATCTCCCAGTTGTTCAACATGTGCTGTACCTCTGATGATCTCATTCCTGATCTTATCCATCCTTGTCACTCCTAAGGAGAACCTCAGCATCTTCATTTCTGCCACTTCCAGTTCTTTCTCCTGTCTTTTTGTCAATGACACTGTCTCCAGACCATACAACATAGCTGGTCTCACCACTGTCTTGTAAACTTTTCCTTTGACCTTTGCTGACACCTTTTTGTCACAAATCACTCCTGAAACTTTTCTCCATCCACTCCATCCTGCCTGGACTCTCTTTTTCACCTCTTTACCACATTCCCCATTTTCCTGGACAGTGGACCCCAAGTACTTGAAGTCCTGCACCTTTGTGACCTCTGCTCCTTGTAGCCTCACTGTTCCACTGGCCTCCCTCTCATTCACACACATGTACTCTGTCTTACTACGGCTGACTTTCATTCCTCTTCTTTCAAGTGCATACCTCCACCTCTCCAAGTTCTCTTCCACCTGTTCCCTGTTCTCACCACAGATCACAATGTCATCTGCAAACATCATAGTCCATGGGGATTCCTGCCTGACCTCATCTGTTAGTCGGTCCATCACCAGAGCAAACAAGAAGGGGCTCAGAGCCGATCCTTGATGCAATCCCACCTCCACCTTGAAGCTATCTGTCACTCCTACAGCACATCTCACCACTGTCCTGCTGTCTTCATACATGTCCTGTACCAGTCTAACATACTTTTCTGCCACTCCAGATTTCCTCATGCAATACCACACCTCCTCTCTTGGCACCCTGTCATATGCTTTTTCTAAATCCACAAACACACAATGGAGTTCTTTCTGACCCTCTCTGTACTTCTCTATCAACATCCTCAAAGCAAAGATGGCATCTGTGGTGCTCTTTCTTGGCATGAAACCATACTGCTGCTCACAGATAGTCACATCTTGTCTAAGTCTTGCTTCCACAACTCTCTCCCAGATCTTCATTGTGTGGCTCATCAACTTAATTCCCCTGTAGTTGCTACAACTCTGTACATCACCCTTGTTCTTAAAAATGGGAACCAGCACACTTCTTCTCCATTCTTCAGGCATTTTCTCACCCTCAAATATTCCATTAAATATTTGAGTCAAAAACCTCACTGCCATCTCTCCAAGACATTTCCAAACCTCCACTGGTATGTCATCAGGTCCTACTGCCTTCCCCTTCTTCATTCTTTTCAGAGCTTTCTGGACTTCACCCTCACTAATCTTTCCCACTTCCTGGTCCACAGTTTCTATGACCTCCACTCTTCTTTCTCTTTCATTCTCTTCATTCATTAGCTCCTCAAAGTAATCCTTCCATCTTCCCATCACACTCTCCTCACTTGAACATTACCATTCCTATCTTTAACAAACCTAACCTGCTGCCAGTGGTGTCAAAAGTATTCACATTCATTACTCAAGTAGAAGTATAGATACTGGGATTTAAAATTACTTCTGTAGAAGTAGAAGTATCAACTCTAGCTTTTTACTCAAGTAAAAGTAAAAAAGTACTGGTTTCAAAACTACTTAAAAGTATAAAAGTAAAAGTAGCGTAAGAAAAAGCAACAACAAAGACAAATGCTTAGGCTGCACCACACATACTATTGTATACAACCCCACCTCCCCCACAAAAATCATTTTTTTAGACTAGATTATATTATATTGTTAATGTTGAAAAACTAGGGGTGCACTAAGCTACCTGTCTTAACTGCATATATGCCCATTGAAAATAGACACATTTAAATGCAAATTTAAATATATTAAAATAACCATACTGTATAGAGTCAGAGTCAGAGAGAGTCAGAGAGTCTTTATTGTCATTTGCACCGCATGTGGTACATGTGATGAAAACGAGATTATGTACACGGGGTCCCAGTTACATCCAACAACAAATGCAAGAGAAAAACAGTAATAACATCTAGAATTAACTAAGAAAAACATCAACTAGTAATACACTAAGCCTAATATAGTGGGAATAAACAGCAGCACGAACATGAGTTTGTATGAGCAGATGGTCACAGATGAACACAGCAACAAGAAAACAGATCAGCATCAGCATGATGTGATATTTTGCAGTGTTTATTTTTTATTTTATTTTATTTTTATTTATTCATGAGTCTAACAGCCTCAGGGTAGAAGCTGTTCCTCAGTCTAGTGGTTCTACACTTGATGCTCCTCAACCTCCGTCCTGAGGGGAGTGGGGCAAAGAGTGAGTGTGCTGGATGAGTGAGGTCTTTCATGATGCAGGTGGCTCTTTTCCTGCATCTGGAGGTGTAAATGTCTGTGATGGTGGGGAGACTGACTCCAACAGACTTCTGTGCAGCCTTCACCACTCTCTGTAGAGCTTTCCTCTCTTCAACTGTGCAGCCTCCATGCCACACGTTGATGCTGGAGCACAGGACGCTCTCCACTGCACACCTGTAGAACGAGGTGAGAACTGGGCTGCTCAGACCAGCACGTCTCAGCCGTCTGAGGAAGTAGAGTCTCTGATGACCTTTCTTGATCAGGCTGGTGGTGTTGTTGCTCCAGCTGAGGTTATCATTCATGTGTACACCCAAGTATTTGTAGCTGGAGACCACTTCCACTGCAGACCCACCTATTTTCAGTGGGGCATGGGTGTGTTTGTTCCTTCTGAAGTCCACAATCATCTCCTTTGTCTTCTTCACATTCATGTGAAGATTATTCTCTTTGCACCAGCTCTCCAGGTGTTCCACCTCCTGTCTGTAGCTGGACTCATCATTGTTTGTGATGCATCCCACCACCGCTGTATCATCTGCAAACTTAACAATATGACAGCCTGGAAGTGTGGCTGTACAATCATATGTGAGCAGAGTGAACAGAAGGGGGCTCAGCACACATCCCTGAGGAGAGCCAGTGCTGAGGGTTATGGTGGAGGAGGAGAAGTTGTGGATCTTCACGGACTGTGGTCTGTCTGTTAAGAAGTCTAGTACCCAGTTACAAATAGAGGGGCTTAGTCCAAGTGTAGATAGTTTGTCTATCAGAGTTTGGGGGATCATGGTGTTGAAGGCAGATGTGAAGTCCACAAAGAGCAGACGCACGTATGAGTCCTTCTGATCCAGGTGGGTGAGAGCAGTGTGGACCACGGAAGAAATGGCGTCCTCTGTTGATCGGTTCTCACGGTATGCGTATAATAGGGGTATTATTGAGCATTTGCCTGCAGTGTGAACGTAGTCTATGAAGTAAAACTTTGTTAAGTTCAGTGAAAACTCTGACAGAAAGAAAATATGTTTTAAATCTGAATAAAAAAAGAGAAATAATGTTAGCAAGCAAACCCAGAGCATGTAGCTAGTTCCATGGCTAGTACCTCCTAACCATAGAAAACATTATACAACATTAGTATGTTACTAGGTCACTAGAAGTCAGTAATCAACTGATAAAAAAAAAAAAAACTTTCAGCTTACCTCAATATTAGGCATGTAACGAGATCTCGTTGTACGATATCTCTCGTTGAGAGGTAACGTTGTCTTGCGAGACGCTAATGCTAGCGCTAGCAGAGCCCCTAGCAAGTCAGCGTCACGGACAGCATGGCTTCGCCGGATGAAGACGCCCCAACTACTGATGGAGGGTCCCGGTGCCGCAGACGCATGGAGGGTCCCGGCGCTGCCGACGCTGCCCCGGATGTAAAGACACACGCGTAAACACCGGTGTTGCCAGATAGAGTCCCACCCACCCAAAGCACTCTTTACCCGCAAAAGTCAGAAGGAAAATCGCGGTGAACCGCCCAATCTGGCAACACTGGTGAGTGACGACGGCTGCATGATGCGGATATTTATGTTCAATTTTTGGAAAGTCCTGCGTGAATATCTATATTCTACAAAAAAAAAACGGCAAAATGAAAGAAAAGTAACGAGGCTATTTTTAAAAAGTAAGGAGTAGAAAGTACCAGTAATTGCGTGAAAATGTAAGAAGTAGAAGTATAAAGTAGGCTGAAAAATAATTACTTTACTAAAGTATAGATAACTAAAATTTGTACTTAAGTAAAGTAACGAAGTACTTCGTTACTTGACACCTCTGCCTGCTGCACATCCTGATCCTCTGTCTTGTCAAAAACAAGTCCTTCTCACCTGATTTAGTGTCCAGTCTCCCAAACAACTCATTGTACGCCCTCTGCTTTGCCTTAGCTACTTCCTTCTTTGCTCTATGTCCCATCTCCTTATATTCCTGTCTCCTCTCTTCAGTCCTCTCACTGTCATATTTCTTCTTGGCTAATCTCTTTCTTTGAATGGCGTCCTGCACTTCACTATTCCACCACCAGGTTTCCTTATCATCCATTCTCTGTCCAGATGACACACCAAGTACCTTCCTACCTGTCTCTCTAATTACTGTTGCTGTAGTAGCCCAGTCACTTGGAAGCTCTTTCTTACCACCCAGAGCCTTTAACAGCTCGTCTCTGAATTTCTCACAACATTCTTCCTTCTTTAGCTTCCACCATTTGGTCTTCTTCTCTGATTTTACTCTTTTTCTCTTCTTCACAACAACAGTCATTCTACACACAACCATCCAATGCTGTCTGGCCACGCTCTCCCCTGCCACAACCTTACAGTCTCCAATCTCCCTCAGGTTTCCTCTTCTACACAGAATGTAGTCGACCTGTGTACTCCTTCCTCCACTCTTATAGGTCACTCTATGTTCCTCCCTCTTTTGGAAATAGGTATTGACTATAGCCATTTCCATTCTCTTGGCAAAATCCACCACCATCTGTCCTTCCTGGTTTCTTTCCTTGACACCAAACCTACCCATCACTTCCTCATCCCCTCTGTTTCCTTCACCAACATGTCCATTCAGGTCTGCTCCAATCACCACTCTTTCCTCCCTGGGAATACTCTCTATCACTTCATCCAAATCTTTCCAAAATGTATCTTTCTCCTCCCCATCACATCCAACCTGTGGAGCATAACCACTGACGATGTTTAGCATCAGACCTTCTACTTCTACCTTCAGGCACATCACCCTATCTGACACTCTCTTCACCTCTACTACATTCTTTGCCAACTCCTCCTTCAGGACCACCCCTACTCCATTTCTCTTTCTATCCACACCATGGTAAAACAGTTTGAACCCTGCTCCAATACTGCGAGCCTTGCTGCCCTTCCACTTGGTCTCTTGGACACATAAAACATCTACATTTCCTGGCACGTTTCCCTCCTAACTAACAGTAGCACAATTTGCTGTTTGTCACCCTGTTTGTCAACAGCACCGGTGGCGGTCGTTGTTAACCTGGGCCTCGACCGATCCGGTATGGTTTCACTTTGATGAACTCGCATAATGGTTTCGGCAAAAGTGTTTTATATCGGATGCCATTCCTGACACAACCCTCACCATTTACCCGGGCTTGGGACCGGCACAAGAGATACACTGGCTTGTGCTCCCTAATAGCTGGTTTTACACCATCCTCACTTAGCACATGTGAAAATGTGGGCACCTCCAAAACTCTTCACGTCAGCTAGACTGGTGGTTCTTAAGCCTGATCCTCAAGGATCCTTATCCTGCACGTTTTAGTTGCTTCCTTGCTCCAACACATCTGATTCAGTGATTTAATCGTCACCCATCAAATCAGGTGTGTCTACAATGAAACAACTAAAACATGCAGGATGGTGTTCCTCAAGGACCATGGTTGGGACCCTTCTGAGTTAGACAGTTGAAATTTAGACACATTTAGGCGTTTTAAGAGGACTGTTGAGCCAGAAGTTCTGATCCACATGGACTAAAACCCATTCTGACAGTCGCTAATCTTTGGTTAAATGTTTGTGAGCAGGTTGCACCTCAGCCACACATTTTGTAGTCATCAACAAGCTTCTAGCGTAATTCTGATCTTTGATTTTCTACTGGGTTGTGGTAAACTCTGAGGCAGACATTCCAGAAGCTAACTGTTAGCCTGCCGTACGTCATCAGGTGCATTTAGGATCATTAAGTTGTTGGAACATCCGTGTGAGTTTCAGCTGTTTTAACAGTTTAAATGAGCTAAAGTTGAAGAGTTTTAAATTTGTCTTCTTCCTTTATTATACCAGCCCCACAGCATGATGCGACCACCACCATGTTTGACTGCTGATGCAGAATAATTTTGACGGGACAAAATAAAATTCTTCAAAAAAAAAAAAAGTGATTAGTATCAGGTAATTGGTGATTAGTTCATTAAATCTTAAGGATTTCACACTTAGCTGCAAAAACCAAAGCTGAGAACGAAGGAATTTTGTACATTACAGTTGTTTTGTTTATTTAGAATCTGTTACCTTCATGGACCTTTTCAGGAATGCAAGTCCATTTAAAAATAAAAGGGATTACAGGAAGAAGGAAAACGATTAACACTATCCAGCTAAGGGAGGGAAACCGTCACCTGGTAGAGGAGGTGTTCTTGAAGTCTGCCATGTTGAAGAGAAGATGAGGAGTGAAAACAGCCACACCATGAGTTTAAAAAATGACCACGTTGAGCTTCAAGGGAGAAAATAAAAAAACATTCTGGATCAAACTTGAATCACCTAAAGCAATAGTTCAGATTGTGTTCAAGTGGGGTTCTGTGCAATACTGTATTTATAATAATTATCTTACCTGTTGTAAGCTCTTTGATTGATCGCAGTGTGGAGAAATTCTTTAAATTGAAAAATAATTGTATGTAATATGTACCCAGTCTCCATCTATAAGCTTTAAATAGCTTTTTGGAGACCTGATTCACGCACTGTTATCTTACAGTTATGTAGTACTTATTATGTATTTTGATTATTTTGTGTCTGAATAAACTAAACTAAATCAGATGATGAGCTAATGGAGTGGACTTCCGTGAATTGTTGCCTTTTTAACTCCAGCAGCTTCAGTGGTTCTGCAACAGTCTGCTCCTGTACATGTACTGTATCTGGCTCATGTGGGATGATGCTATTTGTCAGATCCATTTGTGCAACAAACAAACAAATATGGACAAGAAATAACATAAATATTCCAAACAGGTGCTGAACTGTGTATTAAACCCTTCTGCGGCGTCTGTTACGTCCAGACTTTAGGCGAGCGTTCCTCCGAACAGTTCAACAAGCAGGTTTTCATTTAAAGTCCCATCAGTCAAATAGTTTGACAACCTGAAAAAAAAAAGTTCCATGTTTTTCAAAGCTGCATTTTGAAAACTTTTCCAGTCGGATGCAAAAATAAAAGCAAGGAATCTGTTCTTTTGGATCATATTGCTGATTAAATATGCTTTGGTAAAAATCAAATGCCACTGATTGTTTAGCCGTCCAAGCATTCTGTAAATGTGAATTCAGTAAAATCTGATAGACTTTTGGAGGATGATGATGTTTACAGCTTGCTGTTCTTCATACAGACTGACTCCTTTGAGTGAAGCTTCTATTCTCTTAAAATGATGCTGTAAAAACACAACCAGCGTCCTTTAGTGTTTACAACGTGTTTTATTTGAGCTCAGCATCAATCTAAATAAAGCCTGTGTTTAATAGCTGCTGACACACTTCTGATCATAGTGCAGATGAAATTGTTTCAAATGGAATTAAACTAGATAAATGCATTTCCTGCAAACATGCAGTGTGAATGTTTATTGCTGAAGAACGGCTGAAATTAGCTAAAAAATGTGCTGAAAAGGAAGACCAAGCCTAAATTAGCAGAAGAAAGAACACATTTGCTGAACTAGGTTTAAAAAAGGAGAAATGAACACATATTTGCTGAATTAGATTTTAAAAAGGTGAAATGAGCAACAAAAAAAACGAAATTAGCAACAAAAAAAGCTGAATAGCAAAAATAAAAATAGCTGAGAAGTAGCTGAAAAGGCAGAAATAAGCTTAAACTACCAGAAAGAAGTAGAGTGCATCATTGTGCCCATTTAGCTGCAGAAGCAGAAAAGAGCACAAAGAATTGGAAATTTTCTGAAAAAAGCTGAAATTAGCATCATCAACAACAACAACAACAACAACAACAACAACAACAAAAAACCTGTTGAAAATTAGATTAAAAAAAGCAGAAATAAACTTAATTTACCAGAAGGAAGTGGAGAGAGCTTTTTTTTCTGAATTAGGCTGAAAAAATTGAAATGAGTGAAAAAAATGTGGAATTAGCCAAAAAAAAAAAGCTAAAATTTGCATAAAACAGCAATAGTAGCTGAAATAGCAGAAAAAGTTTAAACTTGCATAAACAAGCTGAAAGGAACATAACAAGCTGAAATGAGCTGAAATAAGAAGCACGCAAAAGTTGTAGTTAGAAAGAACCTAAAAGGATCACAACAGCTGAAATTTTCTGAAAAAGGTTTAAGTTTGCACAAGGCAGCTGAAAGAAGCCGAAGCAGAACAAAATGTGAAAGGAGCAGTAAAAGGTTGTAAACACATCTAAAGATGTGAAGGATGTAAAATGAGCTCTGTTCGTTTTCTATGAGACAAAAATGGAAGAAAAGGCTAAAAATTTCAAAAAGCTAAAGCTGCACCAATACCAAAAGTCATAGCACCCTTCTCCAGAACAAGCTGAACGTTTTGACACGGTTTGTTGAAATAGCACAAAAAACTGTGGAACGAGAAGGATGCAGAAAAACATACAGAAGAAAAACGGATCATAAGAGTGTGAATGCTTCATAAACATTCACACAATAATTTAGTCAGACGACTTTATAATAATTTTTTTGTCAGCATCATGTTTTTTTTGTTGTTGAGAAAGTTAAATTAGATTATTCTGAATCCTTGACAGAAATTCTGATGGTTCGGTGGCTTTTCTGTTGTTTTGTTCCAATCAAGAAAACTGAAGAGCCCCACCATGAGGACCAT
>JBBPBX010007853.1:0-18536 GCA_038048925.1 Garcialebias charrua | reverse complement strand
CTGACACCCTATGGGTGACCACGAGAAGTAGAGCTGTACAGCAGGAAAAACTCTCAGAAGAATGTGTGTGTGGTGTTTTAAATTCTGAAGCAATCACAGATTTAATCATATGCGCTGCGTGCCAAGGGGGGGAACCTCCACACACACACATACACACACACACATACACACACACACACACACACACAGTCCTCTCTCTGCTGCCCATCTGCAAATAATCAGGCAATCACTGCGGGGTACTGGCACACACACGTTTTTCAGCTCCTCTGCGTGGTTCTGTGTGTGTGTGTGTGTGTGTGTGCGCTGTGTGATCTGGCATGTCTGATCCATTTCCCCAAGTAACTGCAAACAAAATACTAACATAAAAAAAAAGAAAAGAAATGCAGGCAGCACATTTGTCTTTAGGTGGTTCTTTATCTCTGAGTGCCTGTTGGTGTGTGAGTGGAGGAGGAGGTGATGCTGGGTTAACAAGCCGGGATGAGATCAAGAGGTTAACTTGCACAGTTGACCCCAAGAACAGCCTGGAAGGTGGTTGCAGGCCGCTTTGACCAAGAATGTCAGTGCAAAGCTCAGTGTGCACGGACGTGCACGATTAGCCTTTGCAGAGAAACAGGAGCAAACTGTGGCATCTGGCCAAGTGTTCAGCATTCGCTTCCTTTATTTATTACAGTTAGCCTGCAAAAAAGAAACATGTTGAAGAAATCATTGTCCAAAACGCTTGGAAACGTTGCTAACCCTAAGTGACGCGTTACGTGACAGATTTATACACAGTCTCGAAGAGGAAACTGTACGGAGCGCCCTTTTGGCCTCGCTTCAGTCCCAGAGCATCACCGTCCTGCAAGAACAACTTCACACACGTCTGATGTGTCACTATGTGGATGGTGGTTTAAGACGCGTTGCACCATCTGAGCGAGGTGCAAAGGATGGAGAGGTGACGGCGTGAAGCTGCCGTCCTGTTTGTGTGACTTCAGTAAAAGATTGGGATCTTTGTGGAGCTTCTGATCTTGTCTTGCTCCACAACCCATTGGGCTGTGGTAACGTTCACGCTTTAAAATGCGAAACAGATGATAAAAACATATTAAATTTACACCTCTTTACCCCTTATCCTGCCCATTAGTAACAGGAAAGCGATGCCAATGAGCCCTGTTATGATATCATAGCAAGACACATGGGTATTACTTTTCATTTTTATTCTCTGGCTAATGATGCCACCTGCTGACTACATAAAACCAGCAGCAGCGCCTGAAGGCTCCAACACACACACTGGGGCCCTAAGAGGTTTAAACAGGTAATGAATAGGTAATACCAGTCCAGAGTGGTGAAAAGTTGCACTGTGATACCGTTAACCCTTCGTCATCTGGCGAGAAACCCCGAATGTGAGTCCCCAGCAGGCGTTCAGATCATGTTCGGCTGCACAGTCTGTTCCTCAGCTGCAAATCCAGATGTGCTAGAAGGACAAACGTGACGAGATGAAACTCGCACTAGATGTCAGGATGGAGGAAGTGAGCTCATGCCATGTTGGTGAAAGTCAGCCACATGGGCGTATGTGCTGTTTTTTTTAATGTCTAAATTCACAATAAAGGTGCTCCTTTTAATGGAGGAATGCCCAAAGCCTATTGTTTCATTGGTTTGAATTCCATTTTCATTTCAAATGAATGAAATGTTTTTTTTTTTAAAACGGAGCCGTTTTGGTCGAATGGATTGAAATGAAAGATCTTCTGACGTTGTTCTGCTACTCAGACGCAGCGTGTTCGTTCTGAGCTCTGGGAGTCAGGCCCCGGTGCTGAAAGCTCGCGCTCACTCCCCAGGTCTGTGGGTGTAGACGTGTTCATGTTGGAACCAGCACTTTGGTGCAAGTTGATTAAGTGCCTGAGGGGGACAAGAGGGAGCTCTCCTTTAAGCCTTGCCATTCTCGCCTTTGGAAAAAAAAAAAGCGAGGAGGGAAAGTCCCTCTCGGTTCATGTCTTGAACAAGGCCTTCTCACATGATGCCACGATAATCCAGGTGATTTGTTCTTGCTCCCTTAAAAAAAAAATGTTTTATTTACGCGAAACATAAAATTGATCACGTCGCAGAAACGTTGAAGCCCAATTCTGTCCCGAAAGAGTGGACATTTTTTTCACCACTTCAGGGGCTTGTTGCTGGTTGAGCAGAGGCCTTTTTTTTTTTTTTTAGGGGGTTAGGAGGACAGCATATTTAAGCAGATCAGCTGGAAATGGCAGAATGTGAACAGCATCACCTGAGAGGGATTACAGCGAGCTGAGTCTTGACCTGGGCATCAAAACAGAGCTCTGTCTTTTCTCTCCCATCAGCCGAGCTTCCATAAGATCACGTGTGAGTGTGTGAGAGGGGAACAACAGGTGGATGCTTAAACACGACATCGGATCCACAACGACAGACACACTTCCTTTTTTCTTACCCTGCCCCACCTTCCTGACCAATCATATCTCAGGGAGCATCATCGCCGACGTTAAGGACAATGAATCACTTGTGCACTGATAAATCACATTAGTCTGCTCCAACACTACGGGAAGACTGGCTCCTTGTGTGAGCAGTGTGTGTGGACCCTGGCCTGCAGCGCTGGTCCTGCTCAGAGTCACAGCCGTATCGGATGAAGCCCGAGAAAGGTCCTTCAGTGCTCCTGTGCCACATTACACTGTCCAAAAAAACGCCAGCGAGGGGGGAAAAACACGCAGTGGTCTGAACTTTCGTCTTCAGCGGGGCGTAAAGAAAAAGGTCTTTCAGAACGCGGAACAAGATTACGTTTTATTTTTCTTTATTGCGTTATTTCATGGAAAAGGTTTCTATCTAAATACTTGTTGGTTTGACATTAGTCGTGCTAAAGGGCGCAGCTACTGTGAAGCTCACACGTTGCTTGTCTAATAACGGGGACACATTTGTTGTATAAACTGTATAAGAAAAGCAACAAAATCAAATGACAGGTTAAAGCTGATGAGGCTGTCACCATGGCAACCACAGAGCTGTGTATGTGACGACACCCAATAAAACCGGCGAACAGAAACGCAGACTAGAAACAAAGCTTCAAACAGTTGCTGTGCAAAAGCTGAAATATTGTTCACTTCTGTTGCGTTTATGACATTTCCCTTTAAAACTGCAAGTGAGAGGTCTTTTTAAACTTGTCACATATTTTGCATGCATCACTATAGACTAGGGATGCACGATATTGGATTTTGGGCCGATATCCGATATGCCGATATGTTAAAACTTATTTGACCGCGATAACCAATACTAATGCCAATATATTTTTTGCAAGACTTACCGTACTTACAGAGACTACATAGCTTTCTCTGCTGTGGAATTAAAATACCGTGCTACATTATTCTGCATGGTCTTTGTCACTTTGACCTGCTACCAAATGCAGATGCCAAAAAGAGTCTGAAAATGATGTAACACTTCAACTTGGATTATGTTTCATGTCAAATTCATTCATGACATTTACTCTCTAATACAATGACAACACTCGAACAGTGAAAATTTGTACATTTTCACAAATCTAAACAACCTGTTCACAAGCGACGAGTGAAAGGCGCACAAGTAGTATTGCATTAATAGATATACTTGACTCTTAATTTAAAATTTAACTTAAAACAGAAGCCTTTTATATCTGTGAGTTATT
Organism: Garcialebias charrua; assembly: GCA_038048925.1. Classification (NCBI taxonomy): domain Eukaryota; kingdom Metazoa; phylum Chordata; class Actinopteri; order Cyprinodontiformes; family Rivulidae; genus Garcialebias; species Garcialebias charrua. The sequence goes on along the minus strand of JBBPBX010007853.1, from coordinate 14,899 downwards.
TTGATGGAATGGCTGATGTCCGATATTTAACTTTATCTTTAATATCGACCAATACCAATATCATATAGATAATATTGTGCATCCCTACTGGAGACGCTAAATGGACACGTGTGATGACACAACGGAAGCCAAAGGGAGTTTGAATGTGCACCTTCTGCACTCTGGAGACTTTTGAGAGCAAACCATAACAAAGAGAGAGACATGGGAGGGACAGAAGTTAAAAATGCTGTTTTCATGTATAAATTGTGTGCAAAGTGTAAAGTTTGTGGCAGAAAGAAGAGTTTGAAAAGTACTGATAGGTAGAAATGGTTTACACTTTTATTTATTTTTGTTTGAATTTCACCTTTGCAATATGATGTACTGCTGCCAAACGTCATTAGACTCTTCTCTGGTTGTTTGTTGTACAGTATTATCTCATTGGGTTTTTCCAGTTTTACTGGAGGAATAGTGACTCAAAAATTGTGACAAAAACAGATTAATTTAGTCAAAGTCTATAAACATTGGCACTCCTGGTATTAAGTCTCATCTATTGACTTAGATGGATAAGGTTGTTTGGTAACACATCTGCTGATTATCTGTGCTGCTGATCTCTTGCCTTTATGCTGCTGTATTCATATCCATCTGCTCACAACAGACTAATGTTCGGGCTGCTGTTTAACGCACCATATTATTTTATATTATTAGTGTTTAGCGTGTATCTTAGATCCTTGCATACTGTTTCTTTTTATACTTTATATTTTTGTTATCTTTGGGTGTAACTGGGACCTTGAGTACACAATTTCGTTCCACCTCATGTACCACATGTGATGCGAATGACAATAAAGAACCCTGAACCTTGAACATCTAAAATGTTGTTACTTGACATAAAGAGAATATTCATTGTGCACAGATTTGGACTTTCTGTTCTATGTGGTATTTCTAAACTCCACTTTTTAGCTGAGGGTCTAGAAAAACTGATAAACTCAAATCAAAACATCTTACCTCTCCTTCGATCTGGTTTCAGGAAACAACACTGCACAACGACTGCTTCACTGAAGGTTTTTATAGACATTGTAGAAGCACTGCATGGATGCTAAGGATTATTGTGCTGCACTTTTCTTAAATCTGTCTAAAGATTTTGACACTGTGGATGATATCTTGTGTCATAAGATCTCAGAAATTGGTTTCTCAGATCTGCCGGTAACTATCTTTCAAACCGGAGGCAATGTGTTCAACATAACGGTACTTCTTCCAGTTATTTAATTGTTAACAATGGTGTACCACACGGTTCAGTCTTAGGACCCACCCTCTTTACAACATAGGTAATGTAGGTCAGTGCATCCCTGATGCATCATTACATTTCTATGCTGATGATACATTTGCTTATTGTCGAGCTTAAACAGTTGTTAAGGCTTTCCAGCTTTTGCAATCCACATCATCCAGTCAGACCTGTTTCATCTTAAACTTGTCTAAATGCTGATAAAACCAAAGGGATGCTTTTTTCAAATAGGAAGTCGGTCGCAGCAGTTCTTCCTCTGATTTTGTCCTCAAATGGTGTCCCTATTGAGTTTGTTGATTCCTATAAACATTTGGGTATCCTGGTCAATTCACATCTCTCTTTTAAACTCCATGTGGAAAACCTAGTAAAGAAACTGAAAGTTAAACTGGGTTTCTTTTTCAGAAACAGATCATGTCTAACTCTGAATGTTAGGAAACGCCTTGTATCTGTGACTTTCCTTCCCTCCATTGATTACGGTGACATTCTCTACATGAATGCTCCTACAAGCACCCTGCGGATGTTGGATGTTGTCTATCATGGTGCACTAAGATTCATAACTGGTTGTGATTATCGTACCCACCACTGCACCCTGTATTCACTGGTTAACTGGACATCATTAACCTCACGCAGACTCTTCCACTGGTACATTTTCATCTTTAAATCACTTCTTGGTCTGCTGCCCTCATACATCTCCTACATGCCTTTGTGTGAGTGCAGTTACAGCGTCTATTTTCAGGACATGATTACCCCGCAGTGTTCCATCAGTGAGGACTGGCTAGGCAGAAGGACCTTCTTCTACTCCGCTCCTGTTTCCTGGAATATCTTGCAAAAATATCTGAAGCTCACGATTTTGATCTCTCTGAGTGGCTTCAAACATCTGTTAAGTTCCTGGAAAAATGCAGATATGTTCCTGTTTTTAGTATTTTATATTGCGTTATAATGTAGCTGTTTTTTTAAACATAATTTTCTTTCATTTATTTGTTTATTTATTTCAATTTTTATGCCTTCCTTTAAGATTGTCCACTGTTGTCATCATTACTTATTAAAAAGAGGTTTCTCTTGCAAATGAGTCATCGAGGCTCAATGAGACTAACCTGTATAAATAAAGGTTGAATTGAATTGAAAAATAGAAAAAAATACTGTTATACCCTCAGTCATTGTCCATATGTTGGCAAAGCATTGCACCAAAAAGACTGAATATTTTCAGGAATGTGAAATAATATGAAGTTATTGTATTTAATTCTATAATCTGTTTTGTATTTCCTCCCTATGATTGGAAACTCCTGCACACCACACAAAAACTGCAGTGAGCTGTTTGACTTTTGTGAATGGGCTTTGCAAACCTCACCTTCTCCCACTCTCTCCATTACGTTCTCCATTGCAGCAGTAACACCTTTGCATGTTTCCTTAAATAAATACTAAACATGACCAGCCAATTTGCTCTCATTCTCTCAAGTTTATGGGGCCATAAAGATTCTAACAGTGGGAATAGTTTTTGTTAAGTGCCACACATAAAACAGCAACACAAAAGAAGTTTAAAAAAAAGAAAGAGTCATACAGGAGCTTCACGGGTGCGCTGCCCAAAACCAACGGTGGAGCCCCTCAGGCTTATGAGGAAATGTACTTCCAGACTGGTTTCCTCTCACATTACCAACACACACACACCTTTAAAACAACACAACAAAGAGTTGTTTGGAGGTAATGGTGTGAGCACAGTAGGCATCTGTTGTAGGTCTTACAGTCTGACCATAAGAATTGTTCAAATTGAGCTTTTCTTTTTTTTTTTTTACTGATTAATCAGAGAACTTAAATTTTCTTTGAGAGACATTTTAAGAAGTGTGACTTTTTTGCAGAGTTGAATACAAAGATTAACACCACTGGCTGTGTAGTAAACTGAAACTGAGGTTAGCAGTCATTAGCTCAGTTAAGCATAAAAAACGAGTTAACTTCTACAGGAAACCAATTCTGGCCTTCTTGGGCTCCCCCGTTAACTTAATCTCATTTGTTTAATGAAAATTAGATTTCAGTCACAACAGTTTTTAGTTTTTTTTCAATTGATAGTCATTTTTTCCCTTTTAAAGTCAGAGCATGTTATGAGTAAATAGTATCTTACCTGTTGTAGATGGAAAGCCAATGCTCAGTTTGGGTGAATCAGGGACAACAGTCAAATTTACAGCTACAGCATGTTTTAGAGCAGTAGTTCTCGATCTTGGTTCTCGATCAACACTCCTGCATATTTTAGAGGGTTCTCTGCTTCAACACGCTCAATTCAATTGATGAATGACCTCTACATGTTCTGCAGAAGCTTGATACTCACCCATTGATTCAACACAGGTGAGTTAAGGTAGCCAAACTTCTAAACCATAAAGTATAGTGACCCTCGAGGACCAGGATTGACACCCCAACAAATATAATTTTTTTTGCATTCAATGCTTGAATTTTTAATACTTTCTGAAAACCCTCTATGGATGTTGCGTAATGTGTCGGTTGAGTCTGCCAGGTGTCGTTTTGACCCTAAAGCTGGTTTCTCACTGGGCTGTGACTTAAGTCACTGTTGGACATTTTTTTTTTACTTTGAGTCTATTGGATTCATGCAACCGTCCTGAAAATGATAACCAATTTACAAAATAAGCGCTAATACAAATGTGTAACAAACCCCAGTTAAAAAAGGGACTGGACCAAAATCATGACAACAAGTGAGTCAATTAAACTAAGTTTATTGTGAGGACTCGTTCGAGTGGAGTTGGGTTGAAACTGGTTCTGGTGTCGAGTTCTGGGTGTCAGTGCTGGAACGAGTCTATTGACAGGGGGAGAACGGTTAGTGGTCGAGCTGGTGACAGGAACAGATGGAACAGTCAAGAGAAGTGACCACTAACCGTCTTGTCTCATTTGTTGAAGGGGGGTCCAGAGACTGATCTCGTTCCAGTGGGGCTGGCTGGTTCCGGTAAGGGAAGGCAGCTGCCCACAGCGGAGAGCAAGAGTAGGAGTCCGTGAGGCAAAGAGGCTTGTCCAACAGGTGGGGGTCCAAAACCAGGAAGCAGATGACCAACTGTACCAATCCGTGAGGCGAAGAGGGAAGTCCAGCAGGTGAGGGTCCAAAACCAGGAAGCAGATGGGCGACAGGACCAACAGGTGAGGCGCGAAGACAGTCGTAGAGGCAGAGGTCATCACCATGATCAGAAGGGCAGAGCATAATCAGACGAGGAGCAGGCAAAATGGAAAATCCACAAGACAAGGCGTGAGGTCGAAAATCCAAATACAGGGCATGAACATCAGGTATAAACAAGAACAAGATGGCTGGATATCATGGACTATGAGGTATAATAATTCAGCACTGGTAGAGAGTGAGTATGGAGCTTGAATAGAGAGCTGAACAGGTGCAAGGAATGAAGGTTGATTGCTGTGCTAGGCTGAGGGGGTGTGGTGAACTGTTGACTGACAAGAGCAGCTGTGAGCAATGACAGATGGGTGATAAGCAAAACACAGTAGGGAAACAAACAATGGCATGAAGGGCAGAAGGTGAGAGCAGACGAGGGGTCAGTGGAGCAGGTGAACAGGTGAACTAGATGAGGGCTGATTGTATACTGAGCAGAGGAGAATGGTGCAGGGAGACAAGAGCTGAGGAAGGGTGACAGGCATTACTGGGCTGAATAATGAAAACTAAAGACAGGACTGTGGACAGAAGGGGCAAAAACATGAGAGTAAGGGAGTGAGTGTGAAGCAGGGCCAATGGGGGGGAGGGGGGTTCAGCGGGGGGCCACTGACCATGACCATATGTTTCAATCATGTCTCCATTTAGTCACAATTTATTCTCTTTTTGTCTTCAATCAGTCACAGTTTGGTTTTGTAATAGATTAATAATAGTAATAAATGTAGAGTAAGGTATTTAAACACTTACTGATTTACTATTATTGTAGATGCGCAGTTTATGAGCAGAGTTTAATCTTGCACAAACTGCCACCAAAGAGCGAGTTCTTCCTTTTTCCGATACTAAGTTGTTTTTACTGTGATTAGACAAGAAATGTAATTTCACGCTTAGACTTCAATTTATGTTGGTCTACCAAAAAAATAGACCTTTTATTGAAACTATCACAAAAATTACATAAAACATTTGTATCGATATTAGCTCTGATTTAATAACTACGTTGACAAGAATTCAAATTAAAACAAACAGACAATTAAAACTTAACTGTTGGCACAAAACTTGACAGATTAAATACTTATGAAAAATAAGAAATAGGAGGAAGGAGATGAATGGAAGCTAAGTTAACGGAAGTTAATTATTTTGAAAACAACCAGGGTGGCAAGCTTTCCCATACGGATCAGGCTGAGCCTCCAACACGTGCAGCATACAAGCAAAGCCTCTTTACCTGGTGACGAGACGTCTTGCGAGGTGAGGACTGAGAAGTTTGTGGACACTAACGGACTGTGTGGTCCAGTGAGCGTCCAGATGACTTCGAGCGTGTATGACTGGGTCAGACGAGCGGGAGCACGCTTTCACCGGCAGAAACAGACTCCAATCGCACTGGTTGAACTTTCAAAATAAAACTTTAGAAAACAAATTCTTCCAGAAATGAGTGTTGAGGCACAGCAAGGCTTTGCCGTGACTCTCAGCTGAGACGTGGGTCGAGTTGGCACGATGACCGGGCCGTCTATCAGCTTTTCAGAGAGGAGAGCAGGTTGACCGTTCGTTCTCCTCCAAAACTCTAAAAGCAACTCCGTGAGTGCTGAGAACTGAGTCCCAGCACGGAGACAAAACAAAAGGCAGGTGTGAAAACAGAGCACTCTCTGTTTAAGCACAGATGAATTGTTTTTAGAACGGACGGGAGACCGAAGATTAAGTTATGTCTAGAACTTCTCCTTCGAAACAAAAACAGTTCAAACAAATACGAAGAATTGTTCATTCAACTTTAGACACATTCTGCATAGAGCAGACAGTTCAAAACATGATCATTCTGAGATGTTCTCTTAACTTTGTCATATTTAAAATATACCAGTTTAGTAAAATCATCATTGAAATGACAAAAATACTGTTTGATCAATTCTGAATTAACACACATTAAAGAGAAAGTTCAATCTGATTAATTAGTGTCCATTAATTCATAATAATTGTTAAAATATATAAGTGTCCATCTGTCTCCTTGAGGTTCAAGCAAGTGTAACACTGAGTGATTCAGAGAGGTGTACTTGAAGGTCAAGACAGAAATATCAGAGGCTAGGTGTATCACTACAGTCCCCCTTTTTGGAAGTCATCGCCTGTCCTTGGGGATGAGTTCCAACACGAAAGGATACCACCGAATGTCTCTGACCTCTATGTAATCCAGCAAGTGGAAAAAAAAAAAAATCAAAAAGAAAGTTCAAAAATATATTCCCATAATGTTTTTGGAAATTCCATACTGTTCGTAGGTAATCCCTTTGCGGTAAGCTTTCAATCCTTTGGAAAACATAGTCTGTTAACCCATGGGAAACTGAGTCTGTGATCCCTTGGAAAACAAAGTCTTATAATCCACAACGGTAAATCCACAACGATGGGGGTTATTGATTTCATCAGCAAGAATGGAATTTAATCAGCATGTAGAGGGGATCCCTCGATTGAAGCAGAGGAGGCGTCCTTGGATGAAGGTTGAAGACCAACGTTGGATCTGCAGGTCCCCACATCGAAGGTTGCAGGCTGGACGGCTTCCAGTCGGTGCCACCCTGATTCAATGTGTCATGCAATTATGTGGTTTTAGGTGGGCTTATGATTGGGATTCTACATTAAGCCTTACCTATATGCACCTGGTATGTAAGCTATCATGGATTAGATCAGCTACAATTACCAATTAAGGGGTGGATCAATGCTGTAAAAATCAGAAATAGGGATCTATACCTATAGAAATGGGGAGGGCTTCTGTAACGAAGGCCTCTTCTTTCAAACTATTCCTCCATTCATTATTTAGTTTAGGTTAAACTAAAATAAAAAATGAAACTAGTTTGGTCTAAATGTCTGTTGTCTTTTAGACGAACGACGCAAGATTTGGTAATCCCTAAAAATTTTGAAGTCTATGGCGAGACTCATCAAAATGAATAGATCTAGAATAGAAACGATCGAATCGGTTCTACCTAAATGATTCGGAGATCAGTGTAGATTATAGTACCTTAAGTAGTGTCAATCTACTATGACTCTTCAAAGATTGAGATCTTTAACAAAATGAACAGCATGTTGGCATAGTTAAAATCCATTTAAGTCTTCAACTTATCAACAATCAAAACCTCTTTTGGCTGGGAGTGTTCAGAAAACAATAACAACTTCAATAACAACAAAAGTAGCAATCAAGCAACTAAAAACAACGTTTCACTACGTCAAACTCACTCTGGTCGTCAGATTCCAATGTGTCACACACGAGAAATACAGTCTAAACTGATTAGTTTATTTACTAACCTGTGTTTGGACGACCTTATTTTCCCATGAAGTCTGTGAGTTTGCGAGATCTTTGTCGTTTGTGGGGTTATTGAAATCTTTGTCCTTGACATGGGCATGGCCTAACATCACCCCCCTGTGGTCATGAGGGACCAAGCACACGGGTGTGGACGTCCGTCCATGGGCACGAGTTAGGATGCCATTGTTTAGTTTAAGCTGTTCGCGCAGTTTATGGGGAACCTTGTACAGGAACCTTATAGGTTTCGGCCAACGTATCTCTGTACGTTTACCTCTTTCTGCGTAATGCAGGTGTGTCACAACTGTCGGCGCCGTCGCAGGCGTGTCTCTGTCGTTGTGATGTATGTCTTCCCACTTCATGAATGAAGAGGTGCTCTTTGAGTCTGTAAGAACTATGTCATCTTTGAGTAGTTCTAGATTCAAATGCTCTTGAACCAAGGTTTCATCGAAAGCTTGGCTGATGACTGAATTACATGTCCCAGAGGACAGCACAGCGTTCTCGGTGTGTGATCCTTGGATCTCTACACCATCCTCTACCCGTGGTAGGAAGTGTGAGTCTGCCCCCCTTTCGTTTAAGGAGGGGTCCTCAAAATCAGTAACAATGAAGTCCAAGTGACTGTCAGAGTGTTGTAGACTGTCACCTTGTGGGCTCAGATGTCCTTGAACCAAGACTTCACTGAAAACTTGGCTGTATGCCGAATTACCTGTCCCACAGGACAGTACAGCGTCATCGGTGTGGGACTCTTGGATCTCCACACCTTCATCTACCTGTGGTAGGAAGTGGTCAGGGAGTGCTGAAGGTGTCAGCTCGCAGAGGAGGTCCTCGTGATGGGCCAGAGTCTGGTACAAATGTTGAGTCTCCTCTGTCTCACCTGTATATGAAGGTTCACTTACCGGGCTTGTGGTCTCGGTTGGGGAATCCAATGTGACCTTAGCGGTACCTGTTGTTAGACAGTCAGTGTCCTGACCTTGGGGAGGCACCTTGAATGGCAGTGGACTGCTCACTGTGGCCCACATTGTCTGATTGCCATAATTTATAATCGCTTCAAAGCGATTTATAAAATCTTGGCCAACCACAAATGGAGTCTGGAGTGAGTCAAGTTCAGACACATATACCGGATGGTATAGTGACATTTCGCCAATCTGCATGTGAACCATGGCTATTAGGGTTGTACTCGTCTTTGCGAGGCCTTGTAGCTCACCATAAGTGTATTTCACAAAGGGTATTTGCCTGCCAACATCGTTAGCGGCGGTCCTCAGCTCCTCAAACAGTTCGGCTGACATGGTAGACACGTCTGAGCCGCTAACCAGGAGCGCTTCTTGCTCTAGGACCCCTTCCAATGTGAGTGGGAGGTAAGCTCTCTTAGCTTTACCCCTTCTTACAAAGTGACACAGAAACCGTTCAGGTTTTTCCACACGTGTCTGTGTACGTGTGACTCTGTCTGTGTAATCGTCGTTGCTGTCAGCATCATGATGGCTGTCTGCCTCATGACCTTCAGGATGTGGACTTTCAGGACGCTGATCATCAGCAATTTGATTGCTGTCAGCATTTATGTCAGTGTTGACGTTGTTGTTGTCAACTGTGTGCACTGAGTTGCTGCAAAAGGCAGTGCTGCGCGTCGCCTCATTAGGATGAACAACGTTGTTTGTGTTATCATCAAGGACAACGTCATACGATGTGTCAGCTTGGTCAACCACTGTAACATTCAAATCATTTGACAAACAACTCACAACCTCAGTCACGTTCTCGCGCGGAGGCGCCGCTCCCATAATCTGGAGCTTGTGTGACTCTTTGCACGTCTCGAACTGTGCAGTTCGAGGGGCAGGGGCAGTAGGGCCGCCTCTCGTGGGTACATGTCGGGACAGACCATTTTTCAATGGTTCACAGTGTCCATGCAACCGCCTTCGAATCTCACCCACTGTGAGATCCATGAGAGAACTCTGTTGGTTCGATCCGAACCATCTGTGTTCATTTAGAGAGCGAACACCTGCCTCTTGTGGTTCACTGCTCATCTCAAGGTTTTCAACCTGAGGGGCAGGGGCAGAAGAACCTCCTGTGAACCGATCTGAGTCACTGGTCCAGCTGGAACTGACCTGTTGTTTGTTATCATGATGGACCTTAGTCCTTTCGCACTTTGAAGGAGAGGGAACCCCTTCTACTTCCTGCGAGTGGGATGTGACCTTTTGACCTGGGCACACCACTAAGGGTGTTTTCCGTCGTTCGAGTATGTCAAAAAATTCCACAGCACATTCTTTAATTTCTGCCATGGTACCCTCTTCGCAATTAACATTGAAGCGGACACATTTCATTATGAACGGTATCAGATTCAAAGTGAACCGTCTTTTAAACTCCACATCATCCTCTATTCCAGGTACAGCTTTATTCCCTGTGTAAACAGAGAGGAGCCTGTCATAAAACACCAGGGGATGTTCACCTGGTTCCTGAAGGACGTTCTTTGCAGCTAAGTGCCTATCAAAGGATGCACCTGTTAGAACGTCCATCTTCCTACTGATTTTCTGTGAAAAATCAAGGACAGTCGGTCTTATATCACAGTGGATAGTCTCACCATGTGATGCCAAGATGTGAAATTAAATAAAAATCAGTGATTCCCATTAATTTGTCGACCTGTGACAAGGTCAAACAAAATTGGCTGTTATTGTGTGATTGTGAAAATCAAGACAAAAGATGCCTCATGTGTGATATTTTAAACTTGCAGTCTAAAAACACAGGGACAGAGATCTAGTTCTGCACAGAATTGACGATAAGAGTGTCAAGGCTTATCAAAAACAGACATGTCTGTATTAAAATCTGTGTAACTGTTCTGCCATCAACATTTGATTATATGTGAAAATCAAACTAAAGTGTGCTGTGAGTACAATATTCTCAAAATGTTTCCCGTTTAAAACAGGAACAGTTAACATGTACAAATTACAGGAAGACTGCGTCTTCTAATGTAACCAGCAGGGGGCACAGCGCTGGAAGTGAGTTTATCACAGCGACTGTAATCTCTCTATCTGACCGCTATAGAGGCGCTGTTATCACCAGTGAGCGCAGCCGTAGCTTTCAGCCCACACAGACATCCAACACGGATGAAAAGCATCAATCAGACAGATCTAAAGCGTAACGTGAAAAGCTCTAAAACCCAGGCTCACAAAACGAAATCATGTGAGCAAAATCGGTTGACTGTGAAACCCTTTAAACTGCGTTTAAAAGAAATAAGGTCGGTCCTCATAAAACCGGCAAAATCGGAGTCACGTGACCTGGTCACATGGCGATCGGCAGTTTTTCAGAGCACCCGGCTCTGTCCACCCACTAAAATCCCAAAAACACCGCGATTAAACAGTCTTTTCAAAGACAGTAATGGACAAACAAACACGGAAACTCGTTTGGGACAAGCAGCTGTGAAGTGAAAGTTGACGAGGAGCGGGGCTTCACCCACTGCGCATGCGTCAACACATACAGCGTAATCGACCAATCACAGCGAAGACAGAACTGTAGTTCTAAAACCCAAGTGTTCATGGGAAATTGTGTCTTCCAAACCTAACGCCACCCACTAGTGACGTGCCGTTCGAGCGGTGTGTTCACGGACCTGCGGTCGGTCGAACAAAAGCGTGGAACGGACTTTTTAACGTCCTAAAACAGTCATAAATATCGCAAAACACCGCGGTTAAGCCAGTCTTCGACGATATTACGTGCATAGAACTCAAACAACACAGATAAACCGTCAGAAATGTGTGCAAAAATGAATCTGACAACCAGAGTCTACAGAAACCAACGTTATTGAACGCGACACACAATGGACCAATCACAGCGTTTTAAGCAGCCATCTTGTCTCTCGGTACCGTTAGCTTAGCTCGACCCAAGGTTCTAGACTCTTCCTTCACAAAATAAACGTATTTATACACCGCAGAAAATACTGTCAATGAGCTCAAAACACAACCACGCTAGCTCTCACGCCCCCAGGGGAGGCAGCACTCTAACTGTGTACAACAGCGGACTTTACGTCAAACGGAACCGGAACTCGGTCCAAAGCGAAGCGGATTTTTCCCGAACCTCGGCAAACACGTTGTAACAGATTAGGTAAAATGGAGCAGCAAATGTGTGAACAGACCTTCAACAGCAAACCGCAGATGTAATAAAATGAAGCAGTGGTGACACGGCGGTCACAAAATGAACAATGCATGCAGCCTCGCGACACGTAATGAAACGTCTCACAAAAACAAACACTCATTCATCCGCAGCTCCAAAACATACGTCGGAATGTGAAAGAAAAACAATTTTAACGGGAAAATAATCCAGACAATGCCACAATTAGCAACTCCCGGACACTCACCAGCCAAAACTATTCAAAAGCCCAAAACCAGGATGCAAACTATGCCAACAAACTCCGTAACATCAAGCTACACAAAACAACTTAATAAACGTTCCAGGAACTCGGACGAGCCACCAATTGTAATAGATTAATAATAGTAATAAATGTAGAGTAAGGTATTTAAACACTTACTGATTTACTATTATTGTAGATGCGCAGTTTATGAGCAGAGTTTAATCTTGCACAAACTGCCACCAAAGAGCGAGTTCTTCCTTTTTCCGATACTAAGTTGTTTTTACTGTGATTAGACAAGAAATGTAATTTCACGCTTAGACTTCAATTTATGTTGGTCTACCAAAAAAATAGACCTTTTATTGAAACTATCACAAAAATTACATTAAAACATTTGTATCGATATTAGCTCTGATTTAATAACTACGTTGACAAGAATTCAAATTAAAACAAACAGACAATTAAAACTTAACTGTTGGCACAAAACTTGACAGATTAAATACTTATGAAAAATAAGAAATAGGAGGAAGGAGATGAATGGAAGCTAAGTTAACGGAAGTTAATTATTTTGAAAACAACCAGGGTGGCAAGCTTTCCCATACGGATCAGGCTGAGCCTCCAACACGTGCAGCATACAAGCAAAGCCTCTTTACCTGGTGACGAGACGTCTTGCGAGGTGAGGACTGAGAAGTTTGTGGACACTAACGGACTGTGTGGTCCAGTGAGCGTCCAGATGACTTCGAGCGTGTATGACTGGGTCAGACGAGCGGGAGCACGCTTTCACCGGCAGAAACAGACTCCAATCGCACTGGTTGAACTTTCAAAATAAAACTTTAGAAAACAAATTCTTCCAGAAATGAGTGTTGAGGCACAGCAAGGCTTTGCCGTGACTCTCAGCTGAGACGTGGGTCGAGTTGGCACGATGACCGGGCCGTCTATCAGCTTTTCAGAGAGGAGAGCAGGTTGACCGTTCGTTCTCCTCCAAAACTCAAAAACCCAGTGAGTGCTGAGAACTGAGTCCCAGCACGTAGACAAAACAAAAACCTGCAGGTGTGAAAACAGAGCACTCTCTGTTTAAGCACAGATGAATTGTTTTTAGAACGGACGGGAGACCGAAGATTAAGTTATGTCTAGAACTTCTCCTTCGAAACAAAAACAGTTCAAACAAATACGAAGAATTGTTCATTCAACTTTAGACACATTCTGCATAGAGCAGACAGTTCAAAACATGATCATTCTGAGATGTTCTCTTAACTTTGTCATATTTAAAATATACCAGTTTAGTAAAATCATCATTGAAATGACAAAAATACTGTTTGATCAATTCTGAATTAACACACATTAAAGAGAAAGTTCAATCTGATTAATTAGTGTCCATTAATTCATAATAATTGTTAAAATATATAAGTGTCCATCTGTCTCCTTGAGGTTCAAGCAAGTGTAACACTGAGTGTTTCAGAGAGGTGTACTTGAAGGTCAAGACAGAAATATCAGAGGCTAGGTGTATCACTACAGTTTCATAGGTCACCAAAATGTCTTTAAAGTTGTTGCACTTTTCTTGCGCTTTCTGAGTCATGAAAACTAAGTAGAGAAGAGTTTTAGAGGTCCACGACAACTCTATGACTATTTTGATAGGAAATTTGCAGTGCAATTTTTTCAAACACGTTTAAAATTTTGCAACACATAATTATAACCCTGCGATTCATAGGAGGAGATGGAATCAGAATCAGATCAGAATCAGAATATCTTTATTGACGTTGCACCAAGGTACAACGGGAATATGTACGCACAGTCGTCCGGAAGAAGGACTAAGTGTACGAAGCTGCAGCTGATTATCAGCGCGGCCATCTTATTCCTTATCAGAATAATAATCTTAGATATGAAAACGGGGAAGAACCATGAGGGTAGATAGTGGTGTTACAAAAAAGATTTTTCACATCTTGTCTATCAGGACATGATTTGAGACATCAAAAAACTCTACCAGCAGCACAATTAAAACAGATTACATATGCATTTGAGGTCGAGGTGGTGAGATTAGTCCATGAGCCTTTTCAGATCAGCCACAGTTCTGATGATGTTGTTCAGCCAGCAGTTCTGATAAGCTTGCACAGAAAGTTCTCCGGGGGGGGGGTGCGATAGATGCAGCTGTTATCCTTGGTTACTCATGACCCAGGAGAAATTTGATAGTCAGCCCATTTCCAAGGCTGGCGGGGAGTCAGATTCAGATAAGCTTGATTGTTGATTTTCTTCAGGCAGACAGATTTTTTTCCTTCAGCCTTAGAGTCCATCTGGACGATCCGGTTCCAAAATGGCCTGATTGTGAGAATCCGTTCCACTGATCCATGCTATGAGTCCCCCTCAAGGTCGAACCCACCACGCTGACGAGTCCCAGAAGCCGCTGGTGGCCTGCGATTCTCAAAAATTGCCTCCACCAGCGAGCACGGATCAAACTTTCCCACTGACTGGGAAGCTTTGTCATGGTCGAAACAGCCGCCAAAGTCTTGTTAAGTTTCCGATCAAGCAGAGCGCCTGCCATCATAAATCCAATTATGTAAACATCTTCAACATCCTCCACAGACAGGACTGAGAGACACATCACCTTCCACTCTCCCCAAGAGTCCATGACATATCCTCCAGAGTGTGTTTGTGCTGGGCAAGCTGGTTTCCCCGGACCTTGTTGTTTTGTTGAAAAAATCTTGTCAATAGAGTTGATCGTCCATGATACCAAATCCATAATCTCAATTTACGTTTGGGAGATGAGAACTCCCTTAAACATTTTGGAAATTCCAATTTGTTGCCATTCAGCTCCAACTCAGCTCCAAGCACAACTGACAGGTGTTTGAAAGCAAGATGAAGATTATCGTAGACATTCTCCTGTCTACCTGGGGGTTGTGGTAG